>QVTF01006402.1:7500-27577 GCA_003573665.1 Oxygymnocypris stewartii
CAAAATGTCATTTTTGTAAAGAAAGATGCACAAATATATTTACTGTAAAAACAAAACATTATAGAAAACGACCTTTGTTGGGTTTTTACAAACTAAAAATATCAAGTTTTACTGCAATTTAACTGCTAATAATATCATATCAAACACTAAATAGGCTCGCAACATCAGAGTCATGGGTTCGATTCCTCGGGAACATGAACTGATCAAATGTATGAATGAATGATGCGTTTATATATTTAAATATAGATGCAATGCAAGCCGCTTTGGGTACAAGCATTCCCAACGCATATAATGTAATTATCATGTCATTTATTGTAAGGAAACACTTTAAAAACAAAATGTTTTTGGGTTTTAACTGCTAAAATATTAGTTTAACTGCTATAAAATCATGCTTCATAAGGTGGAGAACAATCTGTGTTAATGTAATATTGATTTGTTTAATATTTTACCGAGTGAGAAGATGATTATCACAGTGAAATCAAACTCTGATGCTCGTTATCTCATGATTATATTGAGACTTTACCCTGGATTTCACAGAGAGGGCCACATTTGTTGGGTTTTAAGCTAAAGTCAGTGTGGTTAGTGGTTAGTTAGTGATCGCTACTGCTAGTTAATGTGATTCTCCACAGCTGGTCACCTTCCACTAAACACACCTGATTCAAGCACTTTGAGACACAAACAGTGCGGTTAATGAACAGAAAGCACACATTTAGAAGTGATCGGATACTTTTATTTGTGTTATAATAAACTATATTTAACAAGCAATGTCTATAATTACACTCTCGGAAATAAAAGCTGTCACTGGGTCAGTATCTTTTCAAAAGGTTCCTTTTAAAATTGTACACTTTAAGTACTAATATGTGCCTTTAAGGTATCGAACAGGTACCTTTTGAACAGGTACCGGCCCAGTGACCGCGTTTGTACCTTTATTCTGAAAAGTGTGCTTGATGAGAAGAAAGAACATACAGATGCATAAACTATCACTATATTATTAGAGGAAAGATGTATTGCTTGTATGTCACTCACTGTCTTTCGCTGAGTGATCAGCTTGGTTTCAGATGCGTCTCCTAAAGTCCCGAGGGTGAAGCACAAATGAGTCCGTTATTGAGATCTGAAGTGTTGTTTCTGAGATCTCTTCTGAAGAGACTCGTTTGCTCTCCGTTAATCTCCCCGCTGTCTCGGAGGATACGGGTTCCATGATGCATCTGACCTGGAACTGATTACTACGTCTGGGACACACACACACACACGTTTGATGGAGGCGCTGTGAAAGCTCCCACACACTCTGTTATATCTCAGACACAAGCAAATATCAGTTAAATATCTCCACGGAGTCGTCTAAACACTAATCAAATGAAGGATTCGCTTTTTTGGTGTTTTAGAAGAGATCTTATCACATGATCTGCTTTTTACATCAGTTTAGCTCTCTGCTCTTCCTAAGATGATTCTTGATGTTGCATATATATATATATATAATATATATATATATATATTCTTCAGCTAGAGATGATGTGTGTTGTGCAGCTGTGAACACTTGTTGAATGTGTTTTCTTGCGTTAGAAATGGCATTCGTTCTCACTACACGAGATACACATATGTGATGCAATGTCCTGTTAAACTGCATTTCTCTATGATATTTATAGTTTCTATAGCAATGGCATCATTATTATGGTATTAAGAGGTGATTCGTTCATGTAGGACACGCTGAAGGCCTGGGCGTGGACCGCTACTTTACTATATATATATATATATATATGAAATTATCATGAAATAATTATAATGATTGGTGTGTATGAAATAAATAATAATAAAAAATACACTATTATGAAATCATAATTATAAATAAATATCATAATATAATATTACAATATATAATTTTATCAATATAATTAATTAGTGTGGTGGTGTAATGATATCAGATGTCAATCAATATATTATAATCAGTGATTTTATTAAATAAGTCTGCAATGTACACACACACCGTGCACACACACACACACATACATATATATATATATATATATATAGGAAATATTAATTACATAATTATTGTGTGTGTGTGTGTGAGGGAGAATATTTGTACATGAAAATAATAATCTAAATAATATATATGAAATTATTATAAATAAATATGATAATATAATATATAATTTAATCTAGATAATTAAATATTATAATTATATATGTATTGTGTGTGTGTGTAATGAAATAATATAATCAAATATCAATCAATATAATATTATAATCAGTGTAATGATTTAATTATTTAATTAAATAAGAGAATGCAATGTATATAAAATAAACTAATCAGTATAATTAAAAGTCATAATCAGTATATAATTTTATGAATGAATCAAGGGTGAAAAGAGTGTGATGCAAATAGAGTTGATTATTCCTCCTCAAACACCGAGACAGTATTCAGTGACACACACCGGCTCTTGACTCAGAGATAAAGCTACTCGAGCGGTCACATGTTTGTACTAAAGGGTCCATTCTGGTTCATATTAGTACTTAAGGTGTGCGTAACTGAACCTAGTGTGCGGCTTCTGTACCTTTATCTCCAGCGCTGTGTGAGATGACTGACCTCCTGCGAGCTGATGCACACGTCCAGGGTGACCCCTGCGAGTGCGTCTGTGTAGTGTGCGAGTCGTGGGAGGTGCTGAAGCTGTGATGTGGTGCATCTCTGACTCATTATCAGAGTCAGATCATTCTCGCTGTGTTGTTAAACTTCTTGGAGACATTCGAAGTGTTGGCTGTGTGGCTCGAAGGATACTAATCACGGATCGCAGCAACACGTGACCTCGCCGAAGGTAAGATCGAGTGTGGTTTTGCTTTCTTGCAGACTGTGACTCGCATCACGATATTTGCAGCTTGACCTTTTAAACTAGCACAAGACAAAACGACACCTCATGCTGCTTCCTTCTGCTTTTTGTTTTTCAAAGCGTGCTTTCTTACTCATTAATTCATGCTTTAATGCATTTCTCAGGTCAGATTGTGGGCTAAATGAGGTAGAATGATCAATAGTGTGGATTTTGTGTTGGTAAGATTTGAAACACCTCCATCCACCATGACACAACACCACAACTCCTACTGCTGTTCATCTGCGATTCATTCCCGTTTGATGTTTTTACCTCATTGTAAACCACGATTTACCACATGCCTTTAAAAAGGAAAAGCACTCGTTGCACGCTCGAGTCTTTCCTGAGACGAACGAAGCGCTCAGATTAGAATATCTACGTCAGGTTTTTCCAGCTGGAGATGTAGAATATGAGCAATATTCGTTTCTTAACTTGATTTAAACTTTAATACATGGACCGGATTTTGTATAAATGCAGGAATTCGTGTTTTAGGCAATTTTGCCTTTTAAGATGAGGAAGGAATATTATAATTAGCAATTAAAAAAATATTAACATTATAAAAAGCAAAGGCCAGACTAACACAAGTGTGCTTTGTAGGCAAAAATAAATACACAAAACACATAAATAAAATAAAAAAGTCCATTAAACATGTTTTTCATATTTTATTATAAGTGCATATTTTCTGTGCTGTGTGCAATTAAAGCATCATTGAGTGTGTTACTGACGATCGGCGGCTCTACGAGATTTATGAGTGAAATGAAAGCCCGAGTGAAGTATGCAGAGAGATATGATGATGATGATGAAGATGATGATGAAGGCCGCTGTCACACACTCGTCAGCACATTACAGCACTGCAGAGCAGACCCGGTTCTGTTCTGTGTTCTTCCAGGGAATCGCTTATTAAACACATGACCCATTAATGCATTCAAATTAAACTAGCATGCAAAAATAATTCATTAAATATCAAAAAGTACAAATCTAAAACATTCTGATGGCAAAGCAGACATTTTCTACTCATTCATCAATATTGACATTTTAAAATAACGGTCAAGTAATGAAAACTCAAATAGAAATGTAGTTATGAAAATGTGACGCAAATGAAACTGAGCTTATTTTTGTAGACTCTCTGGACAGTTCATTATGGGATGCTTTTAGACGCTAGCAGTGGAGATGCTTTCCTTCACTATACATGACCATGTGTTCATATTCATACTTGTAAAATAATAGAAAATAATTTAGTGAAGCTCTCTCTCTCTGGCTTGCTCCCTTTGTGTTAGTATAGAATTGAGTATTTCTATAATAGTGTGTGTGTGTGTGTTGTGTATGTGTATATACATATACTAGTGTGTGTGTTGTATATATGTATATATATTAGGTGGTGTGTATATATATATAGTGTGTGTGTGTGTGTATATATATATATTATTGTGTGTTTGTGATGGGTGTATATATATATAATTACCACTAGTGTGTGTTGTGTATATACTGTGTGTGTTTGTGTATATACATATACTAGTGTGGTGTGTATCTATCTTATAGTATGTATATATAGTGGGTGTGTGTCGGTGTATATATATATATTACTATTGTGTGTTTGTGTATGGGTGTATATATATATATATAACTAGTGTGTGTATGTGTATATATACTTGTGTGTGTTTGTGTTATATGTGTGTGTGTGTGTGTGTGTATATATATTACAGACACACAAATGTAATACAATATATAAAAAATACACATATATCTACTAAATAAATGCACACAAATGTCTACATATATAAAAAAAAATTATATATATATTTATATATATATATATATATAAATTAATATAATATATATATATATATAGACATATATACATACACACACTCACACGAACATATCTACTAAACTAATTTAACCAGAAGATTAAAATGTATTAAGATCATGAGAAACCGATCTTTCTGACCTTTAACTGGGGGTGTAGATATTAGATAAATAGATATATAGCGCTCATAATCATGTTTCTCCATGTGAAATGAAAGCTTAGCTAAACACTCTTTTCCGATTGGTTTGATCGCCCCTGTTTTGCAACAGTCATAACTGGAAAGGCCCTGGTCATAATATGCATTGGTGGTGTGTGACTGGTGTGTGTGTGTGTCTCTCTCTCTCTCCGGTGTGTGTGTGTCTCTCTCTGTGTGTGTGTGTGTGTGTCTCTCTCTCTGTGTGTGTGTGAGAGAGAGAGAGTGTGGTGTGTGTTGTTCTCTCTCTCTCTGTGTGTGTGTGTGTCTTCTCTCTCTGGTGTGTGTGTGTGTCCTCCTATCTCTCTCTTGTGTGTGTGTGTGTCTCTCTGTGTGTGTGTGTGTGTGGTGTGTTGTGTGTGTGTCTCTCTCTCTGTGTGTGTGTGTGTCTCTCTCTCTCTCTTGTGTGTGTGTGTGTCTCTCTCTCTCTCTCTGTGTGTGTGTCTCTTCTCTCTCTCTCGGGTGTGTGTGTGTGTGCATCTGCAGTGAAACCGGTGGGAACTGCACGTGTTTGACATGTACATTGAGCGGTGTATACTCGTACGTGAGCAGCAGTGGGTCTTCACACACACTCCTACATGCGTCAGCGCTGCATGTTTGTTCCTTTACAGTCGAATTGAAACTGTAGCTTCCTGCGCTGCTGTATACAACTGATTAGAGACGCTAATAAACACAGAGCTCAGCGTCAGAATGATGAAAGATCGCCCACAACTCCATCCTGCGCTCTTTAACTCCACTCGAGTGCCCTTAAAACACCAGCTTTTAGTTAAGCGTCAACACTTATTCATTTACATTAACCATGATTTTAGCTTACATTTGTTCATTTAGCACACATGCACATACCTTACAAACGAAGGAGGATTATGATATGAAAAAAGCAACAATATTAGTGGTGCAACAAAACCAAAATAGTACAAACCAGCAATATTGCATGCGTTTTAAACCTCGTGAAAGCATGAACACAGTCGCATCACAAAAACTATGATTCTACAGTGATTCTGGGATGTTTTGTGTCGCATTTATTTTGTTGCTAAAATACTGCTATTAAAAATGATCATTTTAAACCTGTTTTAGAGATTGTAGCAAGGTTTAAATTATAAATGCAGTGTTATATAACTGGAGTGCACTTAAAAGTCCAGCTCCTAATACTTTTATAAATATGTGTTCTGCATTCATTTGGTAGTTTATTATTTACATTATTAATTTAGCAGACGTATGAAGTTACTTAGACTGCTGCTTTATATTTATATTTCTAAGTGTGCAACAAACCTAGAATAGCACACAAATCAGCAAGTGTCATAATCCATAAATATACGTTTTTATGTTTATGAATACGGTTGCATCAACAAATACGCTGAAAAAAGGTGATTCTGTAGCATTTACTGCTGTTTATGAAAAACAGAAAATACTGTTAAGACAAATGAGCGTTTTTAACCTGTATCGAGTTTGTGAAGAGTATAGCATCATAAAAATAGATCAAATGAAATGATGATTCATAGCAAAAGTCATTGATGATCAAATGTCAAATCACTTATGCAGGATTTCTCCAGAAATTAGGCCAGCATGACAAATAAAGTCCAGTTTCACGACGTGAAAGCGTTCGCTCTCGATTCGCTTCGCCCACAGATACACGCAGTCATATGTTTCTTGATGAATACACAAACAGATCTTTCACAGGGAACAGTATTAAACCAACTCTGAAACACAGACAACATGGCCTGGTTCATTCACTCGTCCTACAGCTTTCAGGCCCAGAAATACTGCACACCCCGATCCTCTTTTGGGACCGTTATAATGCCGTGAGTCTGCGGCTGCCGATCCATTCAAGTGTGTTTATACTGTATAGAAGCCAGCTGATGCCAATCACAGCTGTTCATCAAGTTCATGTTGCACATTTGTGACTCTTTACAAGATTTTAAGCGATTAGGATGAATATAATTAAACATTAAAAACACATCTGTGTGTGTGTGCGCGTCTGTGTCTGTGTCTGTGTGTGCGTGTCTCTGTGTGTTTGGGTGTGCGTGCGTGCGCGCGTTGTGTGTCTCTGTCTGTGTGTGTGTGCATCTCTGTGTGTGTATGTGTGCATCTTCTTGTGTGTGTGTCGTGGCGTGTTGTGTGCGCGCGCGTGTGTGTCTGTCTAGACTGTGTCTGTCTGTGTCTTTTTGTGTCTAGTGTGTGTGTGTGTGTGTGTGTGTGTGTGTGCATGAACATTAATTCATATATCTAACTGCTAAAGGAATCATTTCAAAAGCCTTTACTGACATGTATTTTATTTTCACTCATGTGCTTTAAAGACCGTTTGCACTTGTGCTTTTAGAGAACTTCACACGTCGTGTTTTTTATCTATTCCGTTTAATGTTAACAGTTTTTTTTTTTTCACAAGATCTTAATCTTAACCCTTTGGCAGACATCTAAGGTTAAAACTGTCAGTCAGCTTATAAGTAAATTCCTGCAGCTCTTTCCATGTCATGCTGGGATCAACGGTTAATTGTTGTTATTTTATTATTTTTTAATTTGTTACATTTTTTGAGTCCTGTAGTTATTTCCAAATTAATAAATAATGTATACCAATAATAAAATGATAAATAAATACTGTGGTCTGAAACTGTTGTATATTGCATACTGTTTCGTGTGTGTGTGTGTGTGTGTGTGTGTGTGTGTGTGTGTGTACACACAGAGAGGAGAGAGAATAGCAGAATGTACTTAATATGCAGTCTTAATCAGTATTTTATGATTGCATTGAACAAAGTGACCTTTAAAACCATTAAGTGTTTTTTCTAAAATAAAAAATGTAAAACAAATAAAATAATGACACTTAATGGTGTGAAATTGTTTTTAGCTTTCACTTTCACATTATAACAGAATTAGATATAGAGTAGAGGTAATACAAAATATTATTTCCAAGTTAATAAATGAAAATATAAATGATAAGTACCGAAACATTAGTGAATGTCATTAATCAGATCAGAGCGTGATCCATTTCTGAGCTATTTTTGCAATGCTTTATTTATATAAAAATCACATTATACATATAATTAGATATTGAGCAAAGATTAATACAATATTATTTACAATGAATACATGAATTTGGATAAATGGATAAAAAATGCACCATTTTTTGTGATGCATTTAATTTTAAGCTTTCACATTAGTCAGAATGAGATATTGAGCAAAGATAATAAAGTCTGTGAAGTCGTTCGTTAGATCACGTGTGATCAGTTTTAGCGATGCACTTCATTGGTATTGTTGATTGTGAGGTCGTTCGTTAGATCACGTGTGATCAGTTTTAACGATGCACTTCATTGGTATTGTTGATTATGACGTCCGTGTGAATGCTGTGCGTTCTCAGGGGAGCTGGAGCGCTGTCTGGGCTCTGAGGGCGAGGATGAGGGCAGTGTTTGGGGCATGGAGGCTCTGGACAGCACAGATGCTCAGGATAAAGTCAGTCTGACGCCCAGCGAGGGCACGGAGCCCGGCAGTCCCGTCCCGTGTGCGGAGAGCTGGGCCGACACCGAAACCACGCCGCTCACAATCCCCGCCGCAGACCCTGAACACTGTAAGTCACTCCAGCCGGCACTTCACACAAAACAACTCCAATTAAAACCAAAAACAGGCTTTTACAGGAGAATCCTTTTTAGACTCCAGAACAGAACCTATAATGAAACATCAAGAACCGTTTGAACAAAGAAGCTGTATGAAGTACACTACACAGTGTGATCATACTAGTGTAGCATGCTACAGTGTTTCTCACATGACCTTAACATGAAAGAGCAACAAACTCTCATTAATTTTATGCCACTCGTACACGTGACAACAGTGTAGCATACTACAGTATGCTGTTAACCGCCTTGTATTACTTATAGAAAATAATAGAAGACATGATGAGAAACAATATCAATATACATTTACATAATGAATAAATGCATTTAATTATTATTTTTTAATGATCGACATTAAGTGTTTCTTCTCATCCTTGAGCTTGTCCATACTAAGTACAAAAATGAAATGTTATGGTTATGTGACAACAATGTAGCATACTACCGTCTGAAATTGTTGCATACTGTTTCACCTATTATGTTTTGGTTAGAAAATAGCAGGTGTGCATACTTAGTGTGCAGTATTTAGTAGGTAGTATGCTAGGATTGGATTCTGAACGAAGGACTTAAAGTGGCATTAAAACCTAGTTTTAAAAACATTTAGGGTTTTTCGCACTTGAACTGGTCCGTAATATGTACAAAAATTATAAATGCAAACTAAAAAGTATTTTTTAATATCGATGACTGGATGCCAGACTCATGTTGAGTACATGTGACCGCAATGTAGCACAATACTGTTGCATACTGCATACTGCTTCACATGTTTTCTAGCAGTATGCCTATGTAGTATGTAGTATGTCTATGTAGTATGCAGTATGCCTATGTAGTATGCAGTATGCCTATGTAGTATGCAGTATGCCTATGTAGTATGCAGTATGTCTATGTAGTATGCAGTATGCCTATGTAGTATGCAGTATGTCTATGTAGTATGTAGTATGCAGTATGCCTATGTAGTATGCAGTATGCCTATGTAGTATGCAGTATGCCTATGTAGTATGCAGTATGCCTATGTAGTATATCTATGCAGTATGCCTATGTAGTATGCAGTATGTCTATGTAGTATGCAGTATGCCTATGTAGTATGCAGTATTCAGTAAGTAGTATGCTAGGATTGCATAAAGTTACATTAAAACCTGGTTTTAGTGTTTTTCTCACCCTTGAAACGGTGTATAGGATTGTGTTTTGAACAAAGTAAATTTTTTTAAATTAAGTTAAATATTTTTGACATTAAAACCCCACATTGTTTTCTCGCCCTAGAACCGGTCCATACTAAGTACAAAAACTTAAAATGCAAATAAAAACAAACGTATTTCAATAAAGACGACTGGATGCCATTCTCATACTGAGGTCATGTACTATTTCACATGTCAGAAAATAACAGTGTGCATACTTAGCGTGCAGTAATCAGTGAGTAATAAAGTAGGATTTCATTCTGAACAGCCTAAAGCGACCTAAAATGACATTAGTTGCTTTCCAACCCTTGAAACAAAGTAGCCTAAAGTAACCAATTAGTTTTTCTCACCCTATAGAACGGATTCATACAAAACACAAAATGTTAAATAAAAAAATAAATGTACATTAATAACGACCGGGTGCTATTCTCATATTGAGGTCATGTAGTGTTTCACATATAATAGCAGTATGCATACTTAGTATGCAATATTCAGTAAGTAGTATCGCATAAGTGTCATTAAACCCCATGTTTAGTGTTTTCCTCACCCTTGAAGAGATCTGTACTACGTAGTATTCATAACTTTGACTTAAACTCATCAGATGTGATGAGGAAGATTAGAAAGATGAGTGAGCGGCCTACATTCACGTCAGCTTCACTCAGTACAGACATGACACATTTAAGAGTAATTATCATCATGAGTGTAATGAGTCTGAGAACTCATCAAGCCTCGTAATGTTTCCTCACATCAAACGAGGTGACGGTTCTCCTCCGACATCAAAACTGAGCGTGTGAGCGTTTCTCTCCGAGATCAAACGCTCAGAGTTCGCCTACACCAGACTATTTACAGCGTGGACTCTTCCACGGCCACATGAGAGAGAGAGAGCGCTGGAAAGCCCGACATCTGCAAACGTTTGAGCGCTGGTCCTGCGTCGCCGCGCAGCGCTGGCATCCCTCCGCGCGCGGCTGCTTGTGCTTTACTCTTATTGGTTTCAAACGAGGACTTCTCGAGACGTTTTCTCTTCAAGCCGAAGCATCCTCCGTATTTCATTTATGAGCATCACAATAAATCTGCATGAAAGATAACAGGCTGATATAAAGAATATAATAACTGGGATGTAAGCTATAATAAGACAAACAGCGTTTATTTATATATATATATATATATATATATATATATATATATATATATATATATCAGTCGGACAAATACTAAAGATGTTTAATCTGGACTAAATCATGCCAGACCGGAAAATATATGTTTAAAATGTTTTCATTGTTTTTTATTATTTGCTTCTATTGTTATCTTTTGTGATTATTCTTTGATTATATTTAATACAAAAAATATCAAATTAAATATTAAAATATATATAAATTAAGTTGCATCCTTGATATTTTTTGCATTTAATGTTTGTTTACTTTATCCATTTTTATTGTGTTTTTTTAATTGCATGCACGTGATATTTTTGTTATTTCAAAACATGAAACTTTTCGAATGAATATAAGTTAATATAAATATGCAAACATATTACTTTTAGCACTGACTTGATGTAAAGTTAAAACGAATTGACATTGGACTGAATAAAAGCAAGCCTTTATGGCATAATATTCTCCTCAAATATTAAAAATGTCATTTAAAAACAGTACATTTAAGTAATATTTAAAAATATATATTTTATGCCAAAAATCATTAGATATTAAGATCATGTTCCATGAGGATATTTAGTACATTTCATACCATAAACTTAATTTTTGATTATTAATATGCATTGCTAAGAACTTAATTTGAACAACTTTAAAGATGATTTTCTCAATATTTAGATTTTTTTTGCACCCTCAGATTCCAGATTATCAAATATTGTCCGATCATAACAAACCATACATCAATGGAAAGATTATTTACATTTTTGAAATTTTGTATATTGTGGTCCAGGGTCACATATATCATCTTTAGATAAAAGTACACGTTTTTAAACTTGAATATGACACTAACGTTTATTAATCTTTCAGCATGTTTAATAATGATAATGTTGCTGCACGTGTCTCTTTCAGGTCCGGCTGACGCTCGTGTGATGGACGGCGCACCACATTACGATCTGCTCAGCCCGAGTCATACACAACAACACAACGGATCCGTCAGCTCGCACCATTTAGACGCCGTTCACGGCGATATGTCGCCCGTCTGCTGGTCACCCGGAGGAACACGAGTCGCCGAGGGCAAAGGTCAACTAGTAGAGCTTGTTAATTCAGTTTTTTAAATGATTTTACATTGTGTAATTATAACCCGAGTATGATTTTTCATTAAAAACAGTCAAAATTTAGATCTAAATGATCATTTTAGAAAGAAATGGTTGATTGGAAGGGGCGTGTCTTCTGTGGGACTTCAATGTAAACGCCCACATTCTATGATTGGCTGACATCTTTTGCATATGAAATGAGCATTACATGTGGATTTGTCAAAAAATATATTTCTTTGCTTTTACTTTAACAACATCTCAAGGTTGTAAATTACCAGTGTGTGGTTTTTCATTAAAAACGTTCAGATAAATGGTCAAAAACATAAATGGTCATTTTAGAAAGGAAGGGGCGTGGTCTTCTGTGGGACTTCGATTGTAATGAAGTCTGCTATGATTGGCTGACATCTTTGCATATGAAATGAGCATTGCATGTGGATTTCTATCTCTCCAAAAAAAATCTGTGTTTTTACTATAACAACTTCTCATATGTGTAAAATAAAAATCAAGAACACATTGATTCTCCATTTAATGACGACTTTAAAGAAATGATTCACCCAAAAATGATCATTCTGTCATTTACTCCCCCTCATCAGTTCATTAAAAGTGATATAAATGTTAGGTAATGTTTATGGAACATTGTTCAAGCGTTATTAGTATTTGATGAACGTTCTAATAACACGGAGAGAAATGTTCTCGGATCAAGATTCTGAGAAACGTCCTTCTGTTACCTGAATGTTCTAAAACATGTTTTAGTAACTTTTAAATAATGTTACATTATTTAACATTCTTTTAACATTCAAATAACGTTATATTTGTGGGTAAAAATAATGTCAGTGGAATGTTGTAAGAAAACATTTATGTAACATTTAAAATAAATCACGACAAGAAAACGGCACTATATTAAAAATAAATGTTTAATTAATTTTGGCAAAAATTCTAAGAAATATTTTTGTAAAATGTAAATAACATTAGAAAAACAATGTAAACTGGACATTTTAATACTCTTAGGATATAAAAAGATAAATTGTAAAAATATATATTTTGGGTAAAAATAACATTAGTAGAATTTTCTGAGAATTGTTTTTGTAACCTTTAAATAACATTACAATCACAAGAAGAAAACTATATTTTTACATTCTTAAAAAAAAAATTTTTTTTTTTCAAATAACATATTTTGAGGAAAAATAACAGTGTTGTTAGAAATGTTTTTGTAGACTTTAAGTAACATTATAATCACTGGACATTTCACCGTTTCAGAAATGTTTTTATGTCCTAAATTAGTTCCCCGGGATGTCAAACCTGATTGAATTCTTTCTACTGAAAAACTGAATTATGACTGTTTATTTATTTAAAGATGAATCCCAAAACAAAAAGTGACGGGAATCTCTCTGTGCAGACGGTGGAGCCTTAAACCATGAGACGGCTGTCCAGCGGACGTACCGGCGCGACGCGTCTCTGCAGGAAACACATGAAGTTCTGTCAGGACCGGGATGGAGGAGACAGCGCTTGTCCTCTGTGTGGATACAGTACACCGTACCGCGCTCAGATGGAGCGACACCTGACCCTCCACAGCCAGGTGCTGACATCAGACGCGTGCATAACTAACCACACACATACAGAAACACAGCATGCTCATGACTGCACGTGTCTTCCAGAACTCCACGTCTGAGCCCGGTCTGGAGAGCCGAAAGTTCAAGTGCAGTCAGTGTGGAAAGGCCTTTAAATACAAGCATCACCTCAAAGAGCACCTGCGCATTCACAGCGGTAAGAGACTCGAGCAAAGCGGTTCAAAGGAGTCTCACTAAGAAATAACCCTCATATGTATGGTTTGTTATGATCGGACAATATTTGAAAATCTGGAATCTGAGGGTGCAAAAAAATCTAAATATTGAGAAAATCATCTTTAAAGTTGTTCAAATGAAGTTCTTAGCAATGCATATTAATAATCAAAAATATTTTTAAATATATTTAAGGTAGAAAATGTACAAAATATCTTCTTGCAACATGATCTTAATATCTAATGATTTTTGGCATAAAATAAAAATGTATAATTTTGACCCATACAATGTATTGTTGTCTATTGCTACAAATATAGCTGTGCTGCTTATGACACATATTGTATAATTTTTTTTTAATCGTTTTACAATAATTTTGTTTTTGAAAATATATGCATATATGTGCGTATTTATGTATACCTAATACATATACACAGTACACACACATATAGTATGTAAACAAACTTTTACTTTGAATGTGATTAATGGTGTTGCAGCCATAATTATGTCACATCTGTGTTTCTCGCGTGCAGGTGAGAAGCCGTATGAATGCTCGAACTGTAAGAAGCGCTTCAGTCACTCGGGCTCCTACAGCTCGCACCTCAGCAGTAAGAAGTGCCTAAGCGGCGGCGGCGGCGCGACAGGGAACGGGGGCTCTTTATAACGTCCATCCTGCGTAACCTCTTCCCCTCGCCCACATCGCCCCCTGCTGTCGGCAGGAGAAAGGGCTCTCGGTTCCCGCTGGAGTCATCCGTCCCCGTCCTGAGCCGCTCGTGGGACCCGGCGGAGGATCTGGCGCTGAGGACGGGTGTGTTAAGGGCACAACGCTTCTGCCGCTGCTCCAGTCGCGCAGCAAATTCGAGCATCTGCTACAGGATCTGCTGCGGAGAGACGAGAAACAAGCGAAAACTGAAAACTTCTCTCGGACGTACGACGCCCCAAACTTCGCCTACAACCAATCACGCGCCTTATAGAGAGCTGTCGTCGCCGCAGCGGGCGTCTTGGCAGTCTGTGCCGCAGCAGATCCTCGTGCCTTTACCGACACCCGTGCAACTGGATAACCGCTGGCCGAGCGAAGAAAGCGCAAGTCCGAAAAAAAACCCCACGTCGCCTACTTTACCCAAACGCCAGCATCCCATTGGCTCACGCTTCGGCTCTCCTCCCGACTTGGATCTGTCAATCAACACATCGCCACGTCAACCAAACCACATCCAGAGCGAACCTTTAGACTTGTCTATACCCAAAGCGCTTCCGGTCGCGCCGCGGTATCCGGCGTGTAACGGCAAACTTAACGCATCATGAGGGCGTGTTTAAGAGACTGACTCCTCCCTCCCAGCAGCAGGTGGGCGGGGCCTATGCGGTGTCGCCGCTGTTCGGGAGCACAGTGTTCGGCAGCTTCCCGCTCTTCAATCACATGATCGGACACAACGGTCTGACATCACTTCCTCTCACACCACCCCCGCACAGTCCGGGCTTCCTGTCTCCTGTGGCGTATATGATGGAGGCGGAGTCAGAGTCGATGCTGAAGAGAATGCAACACGAAAGACATTCGATCATGGTAAGAGCAAACACACCAGAACATACTCGAAATAAGGCTACCGCAAAACTATATGAATTATGTGTATAATAAAAAAAAAATTAATAACAATTTTTTTTTATTAATGTGTGTAATAAAATATACAAAATACAAACATATTATTAATTATAACATAAATGTTTTGTAAATATGTGAAAGAAAAATATTAAAAAGATGGTGTTAATTATTACAAAATGTATTCTAAATATTTGTAATTTTATATAAAAATTAAATATGGTGGTGTATTATAGCTAAACAATTCTGAATATGTATAATAAAATATGAGAAACTAAAAATATAATATTAATTATAACAAAATATGTCTAAAATAAGGAAATCATTTTATTTTAACAAAAATTAGTTCTAAATATATATAATAAAATATTATAATGATATTCATTATAAAAAACATATATTATAAATATGTGTAATAAAATAAAAAATATGATATTCAATTATAACAAAGTTTTTTTCTAAATGGCTACAATAAAAAATAAAAATATGATATTTTTATAATAAAAATGTATTCTAAATATACGCAATAAAATATAAAAATACAAATAAGATATTCATTATAACAGAATTGTGTTCTAAATATGATTAATACAAATCTAAAAATAGAAAATGATATTCCTCGTAACAAAAATTTTGTCTTTTATACTTCTTTGGAAATGCGAGGAGTTAGTAAACTAAATGTGTAATAAATATATAATAAATATCAAATTCTATTATATAACAAAAAATGTATTCTTAATATGTGAAAGAAATATACAAAAAAAAATATGATATTTATTATAACAAAAATATTCAGAAAATGTATAATAAAATATAAAAAAAATACAAAATATGATATTCATTATAACAAAAATGTATTCTACATGTCTAATAATATACAAAATATGATATTCATTATAACAAAAATTATTCTACATGTCTAATAATATACAAAAATATGATATTCATTATAACAAAATTATTCTACATGTCCTAATAATATACAAAAATATGATATTCATTATAACAAAAATTATTCTACATGTCTAATAATATACAAAAATATGATATTCATTATAACAAAAATTATTCTACATGTCTAATAATATACAAAAATATGATATTCATTATAACAAAAGTATTCTACATGTCTAATAATATACAAAAATATGATATTCATTATAATAAAATGTATTCTACATGTCTAATAATATACAAAAATATGATATTCATTATAATAAAATGTATTTTACGTCTAATAATATACAAAATATGATATTCATTATAATAAAATGTATTCTACGTCTAATAATATACAAAAATATGATATTCATTATAATCAAATGTATTTTACGTCTAATAATATACAAAAATATGATATTCATTATATAAAATGTATTTTACGTCTAATAATATACAAAAATATTATATTCATTATACATAAATGTATTCTACGTCTAATAATATACAAAATTATGATATTCATTACAATAAAATGTATTCTAAATATGTATAATACAATATATTTGATTATTTGATTAATATGGAAACAACAAAAAGAAGACCAGTGTAACACCGTGACGAGCAGCTTCCTGTCCTGTGCAGATATATTTCCTGTTGAAACAGGAAGTTGTTGGGGGGGGGGGGGGCATATTGTCATTATGACCCTTTTTTAAATATTTACATGTATGTTTATTTTATTGCAAGAATACAACTTCTAAATGTTTATAAACATTAACTGCTTTATTGATTTACAACACACTGATTCAAAGCAGCTTTACAGAAATCCATAGTTTATAATATCTTCATATCTTCATACATTATAGTCGCATTCATTCATAATGTAGTTTAGTTTATCTGCTAAAAGTTACATTTAACTTAGTTTGGACTCAAAAAGTTATATTGTATTTGATGATTTGAACACCGGTTGTTAAAAAACCTTTCAATAATGACTAAATCGAATCATTTTAATGAATTGCGTTTTGTTTATTAATGTAATATTCAGTTTTATGCTAGTAGTTAGTAAGCAAATGAAATGATGTTAGACTGAGAGAGACTGATTTTACACTCTTAGTCATAAAGCAGAATATGAAAGGTTAAGTGTATATAGACGCATGCACACAATGCAAGAGCGCTGGTATTGCAGCATCCACGTGAAGGTGAATGGTTTCCTCTGCTTGAGCTGTAAACAAACAGGGAAGTTCCCTGCTCTATATGTCAAACGCCTGCACACTCATATCTGCACTCGGCATACACCGAACACACTCTCCTCTACTCACACCAGACACTTTTCACACACTACTGTGTGTACATACACATACTGACAATGCTAATGTATAGCCTGAGTCGCTTTGGATAAAAGCATCTGCTAAATGCGTAAATGTAAATGTGCATAACCACACATAGACTCAGTGGTATTGTATGTTTACATGCACTGCTAATCACCTTCCACTGTTCCCCAGCGATCTGCTTGACTTGCCATGCTTCTCTCTGCACATGTACAGTATTCAAATCAAATCACTTATATTGTCACATGACCACAGCACATGAGTGACGTTCTTGAGACAATTGACATATAGACAGTACATACTTACAGACTTATGTGCAGAATACACAGACATATCCTCAGTACACACAGTGTACTATTAGACATACCTGTAGTCATCAATACACAGTATGTACACGTTCTACATTATGTACACATATATATATATACACACAATAGTGTGCGAGAAAAAGGTGCAACAGATTATACATAGGCCGGATACGCAATGTCATGGATGTGTGTTGCATGGTATCCGGTGGTAGCAGATAGGTTGTTGTGTTAGTGCAGTGTCTGTGTGCGTGTCTGTGTGTGTAGTCCAGTTGAACTGTGTTAGAGTGTGTGTGTCTGTGTGTGTAGTCCAGGTTGAACCGTGTTAGAGTGTCTGTGTCTGTGTCTGTGTGTGTGTGTGTTGTGTGTGTGTGTGTGTGTGTGTTTGTGTGGTGTGTGTGTGTGTGTGTCTGTAGTCCAGTTTGAACTGTGTTAGAGTGTGTGTGTGTGTCTGTGTGTGTAGTCCAGTTGAACTGTGTTAGAGTTCAAGTTAAAGTGCAGTGCATGGCATATTGTAAAGTGGGAGTGTGCCATTCGTACAGTTTGTATTTGTAGTCTATGTATAGGGTCACATTTATATATAGTAAAGTCAAAATCTGTCAGTAGGTTAGTTGTGTATCGCTTTATAAGTGTTTTATTTTACTTCATTGTTGTATGTCGTATTTATGTGGCACCGTGGTCCTGTGAGGCACGACGTTTCGTTCCACTGTATACAGTAAAGCTCAACTTGTATTTGATATTTCAAATATGAAAGAATGTATGTGACCCTGGAGCACAGACGCAGTCATAAGCAGCACAGGTAATTTGTAGCAATAGCCAACAATACATTGTATGAGTCAAAATTATAAATTTTTTATTTATGACAAAAATCATTATGATATTAAGATCATGTTCCATGAAGATATTTTGTAAATTTCCTACCATAAAATTAATTATTGATTATTAATATGCATTGCTAAGAACTTCATTTTGAACAACTTTAAAGATGATTTTCTCAATATTTAGATTTTTTTTGCAGATTTTCAAATATTGTCCAAACCATACATCAATGGAAATATTATTTATTAATCTTTCAGATGATGCATAAATCTCAATTTCTGGAAATTGCCCCTAATGACTGGTTTTGTGCTCCAGGGTCACATATATAAAAAACATATTCATACTCTTGCATTTGCTTCATAAGGATCAAAAATACATACATGTGATTCTCTCTTGAATACACTGATACATTTATAGATTAAAAACATCTGGTAATACGTAAATATACAATTGCATGATTAAAATGCTGGATTTAAAATATTAAATGCTATTTTGCATAATTATGACCAGCTTATTGACCATGAAAATGAAAGTGCATTTAGCTATTAACTGAATCTGTAATGTGGTGTTATACTGCATTTATACGACTTCAGGCAGGTTTGAAAAAAATATGTATTTAATAAATTACATGGCAAATTCTGTATAATAAAACCGTTTTAGTGAACACTTTTGAATGAACTGCGATATTAAGAGAACTACAAAAGAAAAAGATTAAAAGAGGGGAAAATTAGTGCTGTCAAACGATTAATCACAATTAATCACATCCAAAATACGTTTTTGTTTACATAGTATATATATGTGTGTGTGCTGTGTACATTTATTGTATATTAAATACACACACATACAGTATTACTGTATTTCTTAAATATGTACATGTATTTACATGTATATATTATATTCATATATATATACACAGTACACACTCACAGGCCACTTTATTAGGTACACCTGTTCATTTGCTTGGTAACACTAATTGTTAATCAGTCAATCACATGACAGCAACTCAATGCATTTAGGCATCTAGATGTGGTGAAGACGACTTGCTGGAGTTCAAACCGAGCATCAGAACGGGGAAGAAAGGGATTTAAGTGACTGAACGTGGAATGGTTGTTGGTGCAGACGGACTGCTCTGAGTATTTATTGGGATTTTCACACACAACCATCTCTAGGGTTTACAGAGAATGGTCCGAAAAAGAGAAAATATCCAGTGAACGGTGGACGGAAATGCCTTGTTGATGTCAGAGGTCAGAGGAGAATGGGTAGATGGTTAGAGATGATGGAAAGACAACAGTAACTCAAATAACCACTCGTTACAACGATACATGCAGAATACCATCTGAACACACAACACGTCGAACCTGAAACAGATGGATCCAGCAGCAGAAGACCACACCGGGTGCCGCCGGTCAGATAAGAACAGCACACGGAGGATACAATTCACACCGGATCACCAAAACT
>QVTF01006403.1:0-15000 GCA_003573665.1 Oxygymnocypris stewartii
ATGTAGTAAAACGCAAATATAAGGCGGCGAAATTCAGTAAACACCTAATTGATGATGTATATTCTGTACACAGCGTCATGTTGAACACCAAATGTCTCACACTCACATCCTTGTGTTCGAGGCTAAAATAAACGCTTATTTCAGTACGATTAAACAAAGAAAATGAAATCGTAGCATATTCATTTTGGGTGGCACCCAGGGTGGCCCTAACTACTAACAGGACAGATCACAGTCTAATGGAGCTGATTTGACTCGTAACTCAGTTTTGAGCTCATGTGTAGTTGCTGTGTTTGTCTCTGTGTGTCAGTAGTGAGTGATAGTGTTTGAACAGCTGCAGGATCAGTTCAGTCACCGTGACTCTGACTGACCGAGGTTTTTGTACGACTCTTTATCACTGTGTTCACTCTGACAGTAATAATGTCCAGCATCTTCAGTCTGGACTCCACTGATGGTCAGAGTGAAATCAGTCTTAGATCCACTGCCACTGAATCTAGATGGAGTTCCTGACTGAAGGGTGCTTGCTTTATAAATCAGGAGTTTAGGAGCTTCTCCAGGTTTCTGTAAGTACCAGGCTAAAGGCTGATAACCCCAACCCTGGTAAACTTCAGGACTGGTTGTACAGGAGATGGTAACTGTGTTTCCTGGTTGAACAGGTTTCACTGCAGGTCTGAGTGACTGTCACTTCAGCTGCTGATTCTACATCAAGAGAAATTAATAATCATTCAGAATTCAGCATTTGTTGAAGGACAGATGATCAGTTATAATAGAGTCTGTTTATTTCCTCACCTGTGAAACAGTAGCTAGTGAAGATCCAGATGAAGATGGTGATGAGCTCATGGTTGCTGTTGGTTCAGATTCTCAGAGTTCAAACTCACAGAGTATAAATCTCCTGAAGCTTGTGCTGCAATGCAAATCATCTCTATGTAAATCTGTGTACGGGTTACAGCAGATGATGCACGTGAAACAGGACTTTTATCATGTAATGTAGTGTTTACATAAACGCTAAATAAAGTGATCGGGTTGATATGCGTGTTTATATGTCACAAGTTTCTGAAAGGATTTAATATTTTGACATGCGCACACTGCATGAATATACAGAGTTTCCCGCTGTTGTCGGGTATTGTTTTAACAAGCACACTTGATATTAATCTACTTCAGGTCCTGATTGGGCGACGACCAGCACATTAACTATTGTGCAGTGCTGCTTACTTTAGAAAGCAGTAAAAAGTGCCCCTTCCCATGATCACAACCAGTCGTCTGTGGATGAGAGTCTTAAACAAGGACTGGTGGGACGTTGTCCTGCTCCACGTCACAGACGCAGAGTAAAAGCAGAATTTCAGAAAGACCAAAACTCATTTATTACACTTTATTCACCAGAAAGAGCAGCTCCTTTTTTACGTCACTGCACATGCGTAGTTCTTTCCAATTTCGGTTTTCAATCCGATCAAGTGTTTACATGTGACTTTTTTATTCCGATTGTGCTTCTAGTCCTCGATCGGATTATTAGGGTCCATGTCTGAAGCTTCAGGGTTTCTGATGATTCAAATAGCAGCTGCATCATGTGAATGAGAGGTCAAACGTCCTTCCAGAGGTCAAAGGTCATCAAAACTTGTTAAAATCACTTTAATCATTAAGATGAATTTACAAATACAGAATTATTTAGAAGGTTTTCAGGATTGCTGGTGAGACCCTGAATTTCCTCAGCTGTCGCAGATGGTACAGTCTTTGTCTGGCTTTCTTAACCTGTGTTTCACGTGCAGCTGATGAGAGAACGCGCTTGAGAAACTGTATCGAGAGGAGAAATCAATCTACATATAAAATACTGGTCACAGATTATTGGTCACTTTCTAAACATAAAAACAGTCAATTTTTGTGTGGCCTAGTCTCGGGTTCCAATGGTGTGTGTTTTTACTTTTTTATAAGTTTGTAAATAATTTCTCTTTCAGTCTCTGGCTCAGAATACAGGCTTTCTGATGATTCAGTGACAGAATTGCACACTTCTGTGTCTTTATTGCCTCTTTATTTGACTTTTTCTCAGTGTTTTGAAAATGAACTTCTGTTATTAATAAAAAGTGGTACAAACTGAAATCAGTCAGATCTCAGTCGTGTCTCTGATCTATAAGAGCACAACATCTCAAAGCTGTGCAGATTCAATTAGTCCAGTTTAACTCATTTATATTCTCCATACAGAAATTATGAATCTGAGGAAATAATAAAAACACACAACTCCAAAGTGTGAGAGAAGAAAAAGACAAATAATAATCAAAGAGCAACACAGATGAGTGTGTGTTTGTGGGTCTGATACAGACTCTGATGGTCTATTGATCGAGTTGTTTCTCTTGACTAATGCTTGGACCTCTATAATTATTGAGAGCAATGGATTCATTTATATGATTGTATTTCAGATGCATGTGTGACGATGTAGTTTCAGATCCTCCTCTGAGCAGCTGCAGGATCAGTTCAGTCACCGTGACTCTGACTGACCGAGGTTTTTGTACGACTCTTTATCACTGTGTGAACACATAACCACTACTGACACTGTGGAAACTCTGACAGTAATAATGTCCAGCATCTTCAGTCTGGACTCCACTGATGGTCAGAGTGAAATCACTGTTAGATCCACTGCCACTGAATCTAGATGGAGTTCCTGACTGAAGGGTGTTTGCATTATAAATCAGGCGTTTAGGAGCTTCTCCAGGTTTCTGTAAGTACCAGGCTAAACGATCAGCCCCACTCGATCTGTACACATTTGTGCTGGTTTTACAGCTGATTTTGACTGTTTCTTCTGGTCCAGCTGCTGTCGTTGAGGGACTCTGAGTGACGCTGATCTGTCCTCTACTCTCTGAAACACAACAAGAAGAAAATCAACTCAAAACTTTGACAATATACTTGAAGAAATGAATTGATATCAAACTTGTGCTCCACAAACCTTGAGCAAACGCTGTGAGAGTCCAGATGAAGATGATGATGAAGGTCATGTTGATGAAGATTGTTGTGTGTGTCAGTGATGAAGTGTTAAACTCACAGCACTATAAACACTCTCAGAGCACTGAAGCATCTGATCAATATGCAAATGAACTGATCCTGTATTTAAATGAGCTTCTAAATGAAGATTACTTGTTCATTTCATTCTGTCTATCATTGTATCTGCTCATCACACTATTTAATCTTTTTTTATCGTTTTATCATTTTAATTGTTTTGTAAAATAATTTTGACTGGTGTTTTATCATCTGTCGGTTTATTACGGGATTTGACTATGATTATGGATGAATTCATAACTTTATGAGTTTTATTAATCTGTTGTTGTATATGAATTTAGCACATGTATTTCAGCTCAGCTGGTTTGAGGGACCTTAAGAAACATATAAACAGCAGCGATGCATTCTGGCTTGTATGGTGCATTGTGGGAATGTTTTGAGCATGAGCGTTATGTGATCCCTGAGTAGTGCACTGACTAGTGAACTAAAGAGCTGATTGAGACGCACTCTTATTGACTGACTCACGTGTGCACATGTCCTTGCACAAAATATGATTTATCAATAAGTGTGAACTAAAAAAATTGCTTAAAATTTACAACCAATTCAAACCACATGAAGAAAGACTCCTGATGGCCCAAACGTGTAAAGATTAAATGTTTAAGTAAATAGAGATAAATGTGCAATAAAGTGCCAAAATCAATAAAGTGCTATATAAATGCATCATCACGTTAATACACACTCATAATCACACAATGCTGATGTTGTTAACATGAATAAAGTATATCAATAATAATGATTTGCACGGTTTGATGTGATATGAGCTAACGATCGTTAGATTTAATCACCATTGGTAGCATGATTTATGGTAGTGTTTTTTCCTCAGTTGGTCAGAACAAATGTGGCAGACTTGTTACTTAAGCTCTATTCGGACTGGATTAGTTTAACAAGTGTAGATGGAGTAATATTAATTTAGCACAGGACGTCTGTAATATTAATGGTCAATTACGGGATAAGAAATCTCAGTAAACTACCAGATGTGGGAGGAGTAACTCGATTAACGCACCGCCGTAACCTCCCTGTCGTCATGTGCGTGCTGCATCGATCGACTTATTAATTCAGTTAATTCAATTATGATTGGATTATGTTTGCAATAGGCACTTACCTAAAGCTAACAGAAGTTTTGCGCCTCTAACAAGTGCTTTCGATCTTCTTTTTGATATGAATGGTATGTGTTGTTGTCATGTACAGAAAACATTCGATGTTTGCCGCAGACTTGTTCTACCGCCTAGAACGCAACTGAATGCTTCGACATATTACATCTTTACTGCTGGTCTATTCTCACGGGATTAGTATTATCTGAGGTAATTCTTCCACAGAAGGTAAAAGTCACCGTAATCTTTACTGACATCATCCGTAATGATTCCTGAGATGACACATTCGGATGAGACTAAAATCACTGAGAAGCTCTGGTAAAATGACTTAACCCCTCCATGTAAAACTAATCCCGTCCGAATAGTGCTTTACTTGTTCAGATGGCAATATACGGTAAAAACTATTATTTGTGTCAAATATATTCCAAGACATAGTCTAGAATCTGTGATTGTGAAGTACAGTAAATATCCACACCGGTGCAGTGACTGACAGAAACACATTTACCTCAAAACATCAGATTCATCCGCGCCGGAGCCGGAGCACAACACACACAATAAAGATAATTCTACAAGCAGCTGCAATTCCAGGTTTTCAAACAGAGATGGCGACAGAGAGACAAAACTTACGGACTGCAGCTTTAAATGAACAACAGATAAATAAAACTGTATTGTTTTTTCCTGAAAGACACTGGATTAATGAAAATAATATATATATATATATACAAACCTCTAGTTCACACTCCAGTAAAGCAGGCGCACATTATTAGAAGAAGAAGAAGAAAAACAACAACTCAGCCATTAACAGTCACAAAACTAAACGTTCCTGGATCGTGGAGTCACCTTCTTGTGGACCTTTCCAGACACAACTTGAAGCGTATGGATTACACTTCTCTTGGATTGTATAAACACTGGTGGACGCTCACATTAGGACTTTTTGGCACAAAGGATTCTTGGACTGTTTTAGGGTATGGTGCAATTATCTGTATGCTTTTAACGGCCTGAGTTTTCCTGGTTTTGTGTTGTTTTAATGTCTCATGTCTTACTGTAACTTATCTGTGCTTTATGCCATTCTTTTAACACATAAAAATCTCACACAGTAAAACTGACCCTACTTTAAATCGTGTAACCCAACCTAATTAACCTGATCATTACAATTTCAAGTCAATAAAGTTTTTGTTCCTGTTTTATTTATGTCGATGTCACAGCTTGCAGACGATCGCTACAGAAAAGCTTTGCGCGCTCGATATTCTTTCGCTCCGCTCACGGCACGTTTCCAGGAGAAGTGCTACAGCTGTATCTGTCTTTTATAAATCTGATCAAACGAAAGACTCTTCAGAGATATGAAAGATGCAAAACAAGATTACATGAGAATGGAGAAACTGTGTTATGTCCACTTCAATTGTTTGATCAAAATTATTGCTAGAGACAATTTAGTAGTCGCTGTATTTTTGCAGCTTGAGATGAATAAACTACTTGAGAAACTGCTCAAGAACATCTTTATGCTGCTGGTAATACACAACGAGGGATAAATAATCTATTCCATAAAAAAAATATATATATATTGGTATTTTGTTTGATTTAACTTTTTTTTTTCTCTGATTCTGAGCATAACTGAGTCAAACCCGTCTGTCTCAGGACAGAACACAGTCTAATGGAGCTGATTTGACTCATAACTCAGTTTTGAGCTCATGTGTAGTTGCTGTGTTTGTCTCTGTGTGTCAGTAGTGAGTGATAGTGTTTGAACAGCTGCAGGATCAGTTCAGTCACCGTGACTCTGACTGACCGAGGTTTTTGTACGACTCTTTATCACTGTGTGAATGTTTCATCACCCTCACAATAATCACCATCAGAATCTGTTCTACAGTTAAAACTCTGACAGTAATAATGTCCAGCATCTTCAGTCTGGACTCCACTGATGGTCAGAGTGAAATCACTGTTAGATCCACTGCCACTGAATCTAGATGGAGTTCCTGACTCGAGCATTTTTACATATTTAATCAGGAGTTTAGGAGCTTCTCCAGTTTTCTGTGAATACCAGAATAAATAATCATCCTCCTCACTATCCTTGTACACATCTGTGCTGGTTTTACAGCTGATTTTGACTGTTTCTTCTTCTGGTCCAGCTGCTGTCGTTGAGGGACTCTGAGTGACGCTGATCTGTCCTCTACTCTCTGAAACACAACAAGAAGAAAATCAACTCAAAACTTTGACAATATACTTGAAGAAATGAATTGATATCAAACTTGTGCTCCACAAACCTTGAGCAAACGCTGTGAGAGTCCAGATGAAGATGATGATGAAGGTCATGTTGATGAAGATTGTTGTGTGTGTCAGTGATGAAGTGTTAAACTCACAGCACTATAAACACTCTCCGAGCACTGAAGCATCTGATCAATATGCAAACACACTCCAGATCATTTACCTGAAGAGAGTAGAAGAACCATTTTGCCGTTTGCTACATGATGTGCATATTTCATATAATCTATGATAATATATGACAGGTTAGAGGTCATCCAATAGGGAATGATCATCTAAATCTAGTCTCATCTAAAAAAGCAGGTAAACAGATTTAGTGTACACAAATATGATGAATGTATTTTTACTGATTATGAAACAAATTATTTCAATGTTATAATGTCCCCCCCCACAAAACATTGCTAAAACTTTTGTGCTACTTTTTATAATAATCCATCGCTGAGTCTCATATCAGTGTGTGTGTGTGTGTGTGTGTGTGTGTGTGTGTGTGTGTGTGTGTGTGTGTGTGTGTGGTGTGTGTGTGTGTGTGTGTGTGTGTGTGTGTGGTGTGAGAGAGTGTGTGTGTGTGTGTCTCTGTGTGAGTGTGAGTGTGTGTGAGTGTGTGTCTCTGTGTGGTGTGTGTGTGTGTGTGTGTGTGAGTGTGTGTGAGGTGTGAGTGTGAGTGTGTGTGTGTGTGTGTGTTGTGTGTGTGTGTGTGGTTGTGTGGTGTGTGCTGTCTCTCTGTGTGTGTGTGTGTGTGTGTGTGGGTGTGTGTGTGTGTGTGTGTGTGTGTGTGTTGTGTGTGTGTGTGAGTGAGTGTGAGTGTGTGTGAGTGTGTGTGTGTGTGTGTGGTGTGTGTGTATGTGTGTGTGTGCCGTGTGTGTGTGCGTGTGTGTGTGCGTGTGTGTGTGCGTGTGTGTGTGTGTATGTGAGTGTGTGTGTGTGTGTGTGCGTGCGTGCGTGCGTGTGTGTGTGTGTGTGTTGTGTGTGTGTGCGTGTGTGTGTGCGTGTGTGTGTGCGTGTGTGTGTGTGTGTGTGAGTGTGTGTGTGCGTGTGCGTGTGCGTGTGTGTGTGTGTGTGTGTGTGTGTGTGTGTGTGTTGTGTGTGTTTCTCTCCTCTGCTGGAGTTTGTGTTTATTTGAGTGTGACGGACGTTTTTGTACGACGCTTTCACTAGAATGAAGCACTGTGGTACACTTTTGGTGGAGGAACTGAACTGGTGATCAAAAGTAAGTCTTTCTTAAATGATCTAATAAAAATTTGTTTTTTTAATCTGAGGTTTAAGGTCATTTAAGAACGTTTGGCCACAATACTTTTAATTTACTACAAAATTATATTATTTAAAATCTTTACATTTTTGTATTGTCAATTTTATTCTATTATATTCTGATTGATTAATTATCTCCACTATTTTGTGAATTTGCCATACTTGGTGATATTCCATGTTTTCTTGATTTCAAGACATACATACATCATATTTTACATTAGTTATTGCACACCTAATCTATGCTAAAATCTTATAGTATTTTAATGAATTACAATATTGTTTGATATTTTCACTTATTTATTAATATATTAAATTTTGTTGGATAAAATAGAAAAAAAATAATATAAATTTCTTTGGTGTCATCATCAGAAAAAATACATTTTATAAACATGTTAAAATATGAAATAATATATTGAATTCATAAATTAAATTTGTTTCCTAAATCATACGAGAAACATCGCAATAAAATTATCATTTTGCTTAGGAAAATAACAAATTAGCATACATTTTCAGTAATGTTTGTTTAGGATAACTAATTTATAAATATATCTTATGCTTGATACACTATAAAAAAAAATATATATTTGTAATTGACAGACTTGTTCTTTACGTTCAAAAAACTTTAACAGTATTTTCTGTAAAATTACAATCAAATGTCTGTTACATTAATTGCAGTTTATCACCATCTACATTAAGGGAATATACCGTTACCAATTATAAGGTTTTTACTGTAGTAGTTTTACTGTCTTTTACTGTTAAAATTACGATCATTTTTACAGTGTATACTGTATATCTTAACAGTACTTAATTTAGCTAATGGAGAATATTTTCAACCTTAACTCTTAACTCTTAGCTGCAGATGTGAAGAAGTGAGTTTTGTGTGTGTTTGTGTGTTTCAGCTGGTCCCGCAGTGAAGCCCTCCGTGTCTCTGCTGCCTCCCTCTTCTCTGCAGATCTCTGGAGAATCAGCCGCACTGCTCTGCCTGCTCAGCTCTTACTCTCCAAAGGGGGCGCAGGGTGAGCTGGACGCTGGACGGGTCAGAGGTCACCGAGGGGGTTCAGACCAGCACAGAGAGCGAGCGGGACGGACGCTACAGCCGCAGCAGCGTCCTGAGCCTCAGCAAAGCACGCTGGGAAGACGCAGAGCGCTTCGTCTGCAGAGTAACACATGACGGAGCTGCCTCAAGAGACCTCGTTCCTCAAGAGCTCCGGGTGCTGATGTTTCTCCAGTGAAGAGCAGCAGGATTCACAGCAGTCACGTGATTTACAGCTCAATACTCAAGCAGTCTTTCAATCTGCTGCCATTGCTGTTCATTCAATAAAGCTTCTGAACGCCTTACATTTGTGTTCGACTGCATCATTGATCAGTGTGTCCTTCCTTCACTAAAGTTTCAGCTGCTGTTGATGGATTGTAATAGTTGAGAACAGCTGCGTTTAGCAGTAAATGTGAACTGAAGCTCTTGGGGTTTGAACATGGTCTCTGGAGACGGAGCTGCTCTATTCTGAGACGATCAGAATCACTAAAGCTGTCAATGCAAATCTGATTTCACCTCCAACTCACAGTTTCACTGTTTGATCGGTTCAACGTCTGAACTGGATCAGTTTCACTTCTGATCATGGGGTGATGAGACAGTTATGAAGTTTGAGAGGTAGTTTCATAAGACACGTTTATCAAGAATACGTATAATTGTATAAGGTATGAGTGTAGTACAATCTACAAAAAAAAAAAACATATAACACGAGAAAAAAATATTTTGGACTTGCAATCAATGTTTTCTGAGCATAACGGAGTCAAACCCGTCTGTCACAGGACAGAACACAGTCTAATGGAGCTGATTTGACTCGTAACTCAGTTTTGAGCTCATGTGTAGTTGCTGTGTTTGTCTCTGTGTGTCAGTAGTGAGTGATAGTGTTTGAACAGCTGCAGGATCAGTTCAGTCACCGTGACTCTGACTGACCGAGGTTTTTGTACGACTCTTTATCACTGTGTGAACACACGATCACCCGCACAATTACCAGCAGAATTTGTTCTACAGTGAAAACTCTGACAGTAATAATGTCCAGCATCTTCAGTCTGGACTCCACTGATGGTCAGAGTGAAATCACTGTTAGATCCACTGCCACTGAATCTAGATGGAGTTCCTGACTGAAGGGTGTTTGCTAAATAAATCAGGAGTTTAGGAGCTTCTCCAGGTTTCTGTAAGTACCAGCTCAGAACGTGTACACTACCTACACTGTACACATCTGTGCTGGTTTTACAGCTGATTTTGACTGTTTCTTCTGGTCCAGCTGCTGTCGTTGAGGGACTCTGAGTGACGCTGATCTGTCCTCTACTCTCTGAAACACAACAAGAAGAAAATCAACTCAAAACTTTGACAATATACTTGAAGAAATGAATTGATATCAAACTTGTGCTCCACAAACCTTGAGCAAACGCTGTGAGAGTCCAGATGAAGATGATGATGAAGGTCATGTTGATGAAGATTGTTGTGTGTGTCAGTGATGAAGTGTTAAACTCACAGCACTATAAACACTCTCAGAGCACTGAAGCATCTGATCAATATGCAAACACACTCCAGATCATTTACCTGAAGAGAGTAGAAGAACCATTTTGCCGTTTGCTACACGATGTGCATATTTTATATAATCTATGATAATATATAACAGGTTAGAGGTCATCCAATAGGGAATGATCATCTAAATCTTGTCTCATCTAAAAAAGCAGGTAAACAGATTTAGTGTACACAAATATGATGAATGTATTTTTACTGATTACGAAATAATAAAATTATTTCAATGTTATAATGCCCCCCCCCACAAACTTTTGTGCTACTTTTTATAATAATCCATCGCTGAGTCTCATATCAGTGTGTGTGTGTGTGTGTGTTTGTGAGTGTGTGTGAGAGAGTGTGTGTGTGTGTGTTGGTGTGTTTGTGAGTGTGTGTGTGTGTGTGTGTGTGTGTGTGTGTGTGTGTGTGTGTGTGTGTGTGTGTGAGTGTGTGTGTGTGTGTGTGCGTGCGTGCGTGTGTGTGTGTGTGTGTGTGTGTGTGTGTCTGTGAGTGTGTGTGTCTGTGTGTGTGTGAGTGTCTGTGAGTGTGTGTGTGTGTGTGTGTGTGTGTGTGTGTGTGTGTTTCTCTCTCTCTGCTGGAGTTTGTGTTTATTTGAGTGTTTGAGTGTGTGTGTGCTTGAGTGTGTGTGTGTGTGTGTGTGTGTCTGTGTGTGTGTGTGTCTGTGTGTGTGTGAGTGTCTGTGAGTGTGTGTGTGTGTGTGTGTGTGTGTGTGTGTGTGTGTGTGTGTGTGTGTGTTTCTCTCTCTCTGCTGGAGTTTGTGTTTATTTGAGTGTTTGAGTGTGTGTGTGCTTGAGTGTGTGTGTGTGTGTGTGTGTGTTTCTCTCTCTCTGCTGGAGTTTGTGTTTATTTGAGTGTGTGTGTGTGTGTGTGTGTGTGTGTGTGTGTGTGTGTGTGTTTCTCTCTCTCTGCTGGAGTTTGTGTTTATTTGAGTGTTTGAGTGTGTGTGTGCTTGAGTGTGTGTGTGTGTGTGTGTGTGTGTGTGTTTCTCTCTCTCTGCTGGAGTTTGTGTTTATTTGAGTGTGTGTGTGTGTGTGTGTGTGTGTGTGTGTGAGTGTGTGTGTGTGTGTGTGTGTGTGTGTGTGTGGTGTGTGTGTGTGTGTGTGTGTGTCTGTGAGTGTGTGTGTCTGTGTGTGTGAGTGTCTGTGAGTGTGTGTGTGTGTGTGTGGTGTGCGTGCGTGTGTGTGTGTTCATGTGTGTGTGTGTGTGTGTGTGTGTGTGTGTGTGAGAGTGAGTGTGAGTGAGTGTGTGTGTGTGTGTGTGTGTGTGTGTGTGTGTGTGTGTGTGTGTGTGTGTGTGTGTGTGTGTGTGTGTGTGTGTGTGTGTGTGTGTGTGTGTGTGTGTGTGTGTGTGTGTGTGTGTGTGTGTGTGTGTTTCTCTCTCTCTGCTGGTGTTTGTGTTTATTTGAGTGTGACGGAGGTTTTTGTACGACGCTTTCACTAGAATGAAACACTGTGGTACACTTTTGGTGGAGGAACTAAACTGACGATCAGTAAGTGTCTTTAATTCTATCATTAAAATCTATTGTTTTATTTTTTTAGATGATTTAAGCAAGCATTTAGCATCAAGATTTAAAAATTAAAAAATATTAATTGCAATATATTTAAGGTGAATTAGTTTCATAATTTGTGACCCTGGACCACAAAACCAGTCATAACTGTACATTTCGAAATGGAGATTTATACATATATGAAAGCTGAATAAATTGATGTATGGTTTGTTATGATAAGACAATATTTGGCCGAGATACAACTATTTAAAAATCTGGAATCTGAGGGTGCAAAAACATCAAACTTATGAGAAAATTGTCTTTAAAGTTGTTCAAATGAAGTTCTTAGCAATGATTATTACTAAACGGTTTTGATATATTTACGGTAAGAAATGTACTAAATATCTTCATGGAAAATTATCTCTAATTAATGTCCTAATGATTTTTGGCATAAAACACTATTCAATAATTCTGACCCATACGATGTATTTTTGGCTTTTGCTACAAATATACCGCAGCGACTGAAGACTGCTTTTGTGCTCCAGGGTCACACTTATTAAAACTCGTCTACTATTTGTCAAAAGCATATTTATATTCCGTGTTTTTCATGACATTCATAGTTTTTTTCATTTCAAGGCATATTTCATATTGTTTTAAAAATATATTCATTTTACATGAGTAAGTTCAGATGTTATTATTCCTAATATTTAATTGATTTTAATACATAGAGTGCAATATTTTCTGACATTAAATTACATCTGAAAATACATAATCTTTACACAATTATTGGTAAATTTAACAATCAAGAGTTTTTTAAATGCATGACGCAAAATGTTTAATAATACGAACAAAATATTTATAATTTTGTAGGCGTCAGACAAAGAAAAAATTTAATAATTCATAATTTGAACTTATATTTATGAATATGTATTATTGTGAGTCTCTTAATATTTTCAAAATAAAATTTGTTTTCTAAATATATAAATCATCAATTTGCATGTGGACAATATTTTTAAAATCAGCTTGAGATTAAACTGTACCTTATTCAGAAAAGATCAAAATACTGAATGATTTGCCGTATATCACGTCTGCTTTAGAGAACAGATTTATATTTAGAAGTACACGATATATTAGCACTGAATATTGATTTAACTGACAGTATTTTCAGACTTAATTCAGGATATTTGTGTTATATGAACGCCAGCAGTGATGTGGATGACAGTACAGATGAAGTGATGTGATTTCGTCTGCATTATCGCGTCTGCTCCACTGAAGATTGTAGCTGCAGATGTGAAGAAGTGAGTTTTGTGTGTGTTTGTGTGTTTCAGCTGGTCCCGCAGTGAAGCCCTCCGTGTCTCTGCTGCCTCCCTCTTCTCTGCAGATCTCTGGAGAATCAGCCGCACTGCTCTGCCTGCTCAGCTCTTACTCTCCAAAGGGGGCGCAGGTGAGCTGGACGCTGGACGGGTCAGAGGTCACCGAGGGGGTTCAGACCAGCACAGAGAGCGAGCGGGACGGACGCTACAGCCGCAGCAGCGTCCTGAGCCTCAGCAAAGCACGCTGGGAAGACGCAGAGCGCTTCGTCTGCAGAGTAACACATGACGGAGCTGCTCAAGAGACCTCGTTCCTCAAGAGCTCCGGGTGCTGATGTTTCTCCAGTGAAGAGCAGCAGGATTCACAGCAGTCACGTGATTTACAGCTCAATACTCAAGCAGTCTTTCAATCTGCTGCCATTGCTGTTCATTCAATAAAGCTTCTGAACGCCTTACATTTGTGTTCGACTGCATCATTGATCAGTGTGTCCTTCCTTCACTAAAGTTTCAGCTGCTGTTGATGGATTGTAATAGTTGAGAACAGCTGCGTTTAGCAGTAAATGTGAACTGAAGCTCTTGGGGTTTGAACATGGTCTCTGGAGACGGAGCTGCTCTATTCTGAGACGATCAGAATCACTAAAGCTGTCAATGCAAATCTGATTTCACCTCCAACTCACAGTTTCACTGTTTGATCGGTTCAACGTCTGAACTGGATCAGTTTCACTTCTGATCATGGGGTGATGAGACAGTTATGAAAGTTTGAGAGGTAGTTTCATAAGACAAGTTTATCAAGAATACATATGAGTTCATAAGGTATGGGTGTAGTACAATCTACATAAAACCCCATAACAACTATAAAACTGGAACTGAAAAAATATAAATATTTCACTTGCTATCAATTTTCGCTAATTCTGATCATAACTGAGTCAAACCCGTCTGTCACAGGACAGAACACAGTCTAATGGAGCTGATTTGACTCGTAACTCAGTTTTGAGTTCATGTGTAGTTGCTGTGTTTGTCTCTGTGTGTCAGTAGTGAGTGATAGTGTTTGAACAGCTGCAGGATCAGTTCAGTCACCGTGACTCTGACTGACCGAGGTTTTTGTACGACTCTTTATCACTGTGTGAACACATCTTTACTGTTGATCCAGTGTACACCCACACAGTAATAATGTCCAGCATCTTCAGTCTGGACTCCACTGATGGTCAGAGTGAAATGTTTCTCAGTTCCACTGCCACTGAATCTAGATGGAGTTCCTGAATGGCGGCGGTTTACATAATAAATCAGGAGTTTATGAGCTTCTCCTGGTTTATTTAAGTACCAGCTAAGAAAATGGTTTCCATTATTACAGCAGTTGGGATCAGTGTTAAATGTACAGGTTACAGTAACTGATTGTCCAGTTTGAGCGAGCAGCGCTGAGGTTTGAGTCACTGTCACCTGCCCAATAGATTCTGCAGAATGAGAAAGATTAGAAATCACAACTTTTACAAACATATATCTTCATAACATGCATAAAAATAACAAGCAAATAGTAAACAGTAAAGCAAGTGTAATCTTTCCAGACACAAACCTCTATAATGCTGCCAGTGTCCAGATCAATATGGTGACGAAAGTCATTTTTGTTGGTTGTAGGTTCAGTTAGAGTGAAAAACAGCTGTTGATCATGTTTGATGGTTGACTGAGTTATAAACACATGCAGAGCACTGAAGCGCTCATGTAAAACAGACTCTCTATGCAAATTTGGTTTTAAAAAAGAAAGTTGGTTTAACGTGCTGTTTCATTGAACCGGTCAACAAACTGTGGTCACTGGAGACCTCACTGACAGATGTGCTCACAACATAACTTTAAATGAAACTCCCGAAATCTGAACCAAGCAATCATGACAGGCACGGACTGATTCAGTAATACATGACAGTATTCAGAATATGAGTCAATTCAATTCCATTCAATATTTACTTTATTGTTGGAATTTCTCTTACACAATACACACACACACACACACAC
>QVTF01006403.1:20000-27740 GCA_003573665.1 Oxygymnocypris stewartii
ATTATATAAAAAAAAAGATGTAAATGTTGCGGGTTCCTATGCAAAGTCACCGAGTGAATAGGCTGTTGTTAGAGATCAGACTGAGCTCCGGATCAGATCTGGATCATCGGTGGACAGGAGAGGAGACCGAGTGAGTATTTACCTTCAGTTGATCCGTCTGAAGAGTCTAGTTCATCTGATAACTGAGGATGTTGTTTTCATTCCTCCACAAGGTCTTGACCTGACCTGAGACTGACCTCCAGCGAATCACCTAAAGATGAACATACTGTGGCTGCCTCTTCTTCTGAGTAAGTCTGACAGAGGTTTTATGATTAATACCATGCAAAAGATTTGGATGAGTAAGACTTTTTGGTAGCACTTTATTTTACAGTCCTGCTCCTCGTGTACAGACTACGTACTTATTATAGTAATTACGATAACTAGGTCATAACTAAGTACTAACCCTAAACCTCATGTAGTTACCTTATATTACCATGAGTACACTGTAAGTACACGTACCGTGAAATAAAGTGCAACCGACTTTTTTTATTTTTCTTTCTATTCATCAAAGAATTCTGAAAAAATTAAATAGTATCAAGGTTTCCACAAATACAGTATATTGTGCTGCACAACTGTTGCAACATTTATAATAATCAGAAATGTTTCTTGAGCAGCATATTATAATGATTTCTGAAGATCATGTGACACTGAAGACTGCAGGAATGATGCTGGAAATACAGCTGCGCATCACAGAAATAAATTACATTTTATTCTATATTACAATAGAAATCAGATATTTTAAATCATACAAATATTTCACATAATACTGTTTTTCACTGTGTGTTTTGATCAAATAAACACAGCCTTGGTGGCTTTCAAAAACATTAACACCTTAATTGTTCCAAACTTTGTACTGTCTAAGCATTCAGCTTTATTTGAGGGATGTAAAATATGAATTGGACGTCTTGCATGTTTCTTAAAACATTCATAAAGTTCCAAGCAAACATATTCATTTACAGTCATGAGTGGACAATTGTGTAACTGTTCCTCTTTTATTCCACTCTCATATCGTTTGCATTTATATCCTCAAAAACTTTCTGGAAAAACTCCCTGGCTCACCTGAGATTTGCATAACCAAGCATAAATGATGAGCAATATTCCATAGATTTGCATAGATTTTTTGCAGTAACATCCATAAATAGTGAACATTAACAGTTCTGCAACCCTAAAATGTGCTCTGATGCAACTGTATAATGCCAGTGCACGGAGACAACATACACTTTTATTGAAAATACAGCCTATGGAGTATTTCTAGATATTTTAACATACTTAATGCAACCCTCTAGTGCTCCTCTGTCACTTTTAACCAAAATATATGGATTGGTACAAAAGTTTGTTTAACTGACTATCTGAATGCACACACACACACACACACGCACGCACGCACACACACACGCACGCACGCACGCACACACACACACACACACACACACGCACGCACACACACACACACACACACACACACGCACGCACACACACAGACACACACAGGCACGCACGCACACACACACAGGCACGCACGCACAGACACACACACACACACACATACACACACACATACACACAGACACACACGCACGCACGCACAGACACACACGCACGCACGCACAGACACACACAGACACACGCACGCACACACACAGACACACGCACACACACACACACGCACGCACACACACACACACGCACGCACACACACGCACGCACGCACACAGACACACACACACACACACACACACACACACAGACACACACGCACGCACGCACACACACACACACACACACACACAGGCACGCACGCACAAACACACAGGCACGCACGCACAGACACACACACACATACACACACGCACGCACGCACAGACACACACACACACACAGACACGCACGCACGCACAGACACACACAGACACACACAGACACACATACACAAACACACACACACACACAAACACACACACACACACACACACACACACACACACATAGACACACACAGGCACGCACGCACGCACAGACACACAGGCACGCACGCTCAGACACACACACACATACACACACAGACACACACGCACGCACGCACAGACACACACACACACACACACACACACACACACACACAAAGGCAAGCATGATTAATAAAGGTTAAACAGTCCTTAATTAAACATTGAGTTAAGAAGAGTAACCGTTTCAAGTCGAAATTCTTTTAAATGACAAAATAGTAAATTTCCCCCCCGGCTGCGTTTTTGATAATTTTCACAAAACTTTCAGAGCCAATGATCAAAACATTAAAACATAAGCAGTAGATCAAGTCCATCAACACGTTACTTGTGCGTAAGTAATCTTCTGTCCACTCCTTCTGGTTTACGCAGATCTTCTGCTTCGCTTGTTTTTGGATCCAGAGCTGCTGTACTATATCTGTACTATTAAAACACCCCCTGACGTACAACAACGTAACCTCAGAAAGCCAGAAAAACTTGTTTGGTCACTTTTAAAGCCAGGTTAGGCAGTTTCTGCACCCTAGTGAACTATGAAAATAAAGCATAATAAAGCAAGTTCACACTATTTTTGCAAACGCCACTTTTGCACATCACTCAAACATCACAGACCACATTTTTACAGGTCTATAAATATGAAAGCATGTCTCAACAGTAAACTACTTTCAATAAAAGTCCAAATTATTAAGAATTAGTGCACCTAATGATGGGAGAAATTAAGCTTTTTTAAGCTTCGAATCAATTGAACCATGAGTTTGATTGACAGGTAATCTGACCAATCATAATGCTGAATCTTCTAGTTATCTGACAAACAAACCAGACAGGGCTGCGTTTCCCAAAAGCATAATAAGCCTAACCCTCCATGAGATATCATCATTTATGATACTAAGACAGTTGCATTTAAAATGCATTATTAATGTTCAACCAACCAAATTTTGTTTTAGTGATGTCAAATGACATCCCTTTCGACCAGTAAAATGTAAATGTATTAGCCATGTGCTTCACATTTTTGGTAACTAAGTAAAGCAGACATTAGTATCGCTAGGTCACATGCTCTCAAGTCTCCACAGTGAGCTCATTTTAGACTAGAAATTCAAGTTATACAAATATAATTGTACATGCATCCAAATGTGTTTTTTGTCATTTTAATGCACTTTTATAAAACAACAACTCAGAGTATTTCTGTACATCTTTACCGCTGGTCTATTCTCACAGGATTAGTATTATCCGAGGTAATTCTTCCGGACGTTTTCACAGAAGGTAAAAGCATAACTGAGCATAACCGTAATGATAACTGAGATGACACATTCGGACGGGACTAAAATCACAGAGAAGCTCTGGTAAAATGACTTTAATCCCGTCCGAATAGGGCTTATATGTCATACCAAACGTAAAAGGCTCTGTCTTGTCTATCGGCGAGCTGCCAGTGTTGTCTTTTGTTTAATTATTAACTATTTTATTTGACCATGGCAATGCAGCACTTGCACATAGTTTTAGAAAATGACAGTTCTACCGCAGTCCTTCGGGCGAGTATGACCCTTAAATGAGGATCAGCAGAACGTAAGGAGGAGTATTATTTTTAACTTGTTTCTCACGTTCAGGCTCAGTCGTCTGGGCAGAGGAGCAGTATTTTCCTCAGGTACCCAATGCCACATGGGACGAGGCCAGACTCTTCTGTCAGTCGTGTTTCAGAGAACTGACGACCATCACCAGCAGGAACGTCCACCTCATTGCGAAGAACCTCTCTTCGGACTACTGGCTTGGGCTCCGCAAGAGTTACAACGGCTCGTTCCCATGGGCCGCATGGTCCAATGGGGATCCTGTTACGTATCAGAATTGGTACCCGGGTCATCCAATTCCAAATAAAGAAAAGAAACTGATTCCTATATGCTCCTCAACTACAGAAAGTCCACTGAGCACCGTAATAACTGCCACAACAGCTGCCCTAATGACCTCCACAGTAACTTCACCTCCGGTAACCTTTACAAAGACCTCCACAATGTTTCAAACCGAAAAAGAAAAAGATACGTGCCCTATACTGATTGATGTGCTTGACTGCTTAAATATGACATGTTATGAATTTGAAAGTGTCATGACTATGTGTGATAGAACAACGAATGTCACTCCTAAGACCACAACATACAACACCACCCCTGAGGTCACAACATTTAGCACCACCTTTAATGCCACAACGACCGAGAAAGCCACGACCGAGGGCACTACAACCGAGAGCACCACCACCAGCAACTGCATCTTTGAACCCGAGCCAGATCCTGAACAGTACATCGAGGACGCTTGTGTGGTCCTGCTCAGCTTCGGCATGTGGAAGGAAGAAGACTGCAATACAAGTCTGCCCTACATCTGTTATGAAGGTAAGGACACAGCATCGTATTGTTAGATTCGTATCGTTGGCACTCTGACAAGCTTAAGAATAAAGCTTCTTAAAGGAGGTTTTCACAGCGATGCCAAAAATCAAACTTAGTTGAGGGCCGCGGGCTGTAAGTTAATGTTGCATTATATCCAACTCTATTACTTTTAATTGAATAAATGTAATTGTAAAAAAAATTACAATACTTGTTCTTAATTTCAAACTTTCTTAAATTTAAGGATGTACTGATCTTGATTGGTCACGTCTGATTCAGATTGCCCCCCCCCCCTTTTTGTACCAACAAATTGGCCTATTCTGGTACCGATTACTTAACTTTTTTACAATTTTTTGTTTTTTTAAAGCAGTTGACAAGAAAGAATGAAACTATGAGATGTTTATTTTCTCTATTATAGGCCGAACCATTGTAGCATTCTACATTCTAATCAACTTGTAGGTTTATGCAGATATACATCATTTATGCATCTGCATCTATCTGTCCGCAGAGCGCTTTTTTGGCCAGATATATGTTTCCGACGTGAACACAAGTGAAGTCAATCTGCGCTGGACCGAAGGACCCGGTGCTGAGAACATCAGTCACTATAGAGTGGAGATCACTGGGGGCAAAAACCAGACATTTAACCAGACTGACCTGTCCGAGCACATGCAGAATCTGACCGCAGGAACTCTGTACACAGTTCAGGTGTTTCCTGTGAAATGTGGCAGAGACCTCAATCCACAGAATATCTCCTTCTACACCCGTAAGTAGACTCGGACTTGACTTCATTGTGCACAACATGGTTTCAACTGCATGACTGATGAGCAAAATGACCCATGCCGTCTCTTTTTTAGAGCCCTCTGATGTGCAAAATCTGACAGTAGTGGGTATGACAAACGATAGCGCCACGCTCAAGTGGAGTAAACCAGAAGGAAACCGTGACTTCTACTCAGTGCATGTCGAATGCAAGTCAAATATATCTAATCCAGTGGAAAATTCAAATAAATCTAGTTCAAACAATACGTGTTTAAGTGAAGTGTGCACTATCGAGAATCTTGCTCCGGGGTATGAGTATGAGTTCACAGTTAAAGCTGTAGTGAATGAGATGTTTGGAGGTGTGCCAAGCAACGTTTCTGATTACACCAGTAAGTGCAGAAAGTTTCATGCTTGACTGTATTCATCCACTCACAATGTGTGTTTCCATCCAAAGCTGCACATTTAACTTGAGCGCAAAACTGGAATAGCACATCAAACATTTCCAAAATAAAGCATTGTTTCTGAGATTTAATCATATTTGAGTTTTTAGCTTTTTATTTACATTTTTCATGTTAGTTCTAATAAAATTTTGATCGTTTTGTGCTTTGCCATTTCATTATTTTTTGTATTATTATAATTTCTATATAGGTTTAATGTATTTATTGGGTGCTTTATTCACACCATTTTTATCACATAAACAAAGACAAATATCATGTAAAACATTTACAAACAAAGCACCGTGTTTACCATTTTACTTATTCACAACATTTAAATATAGCACAAAACATTTGTGAAAAAAGCACTACTGGTCAAGTGTAAGCATTTATTATAGTTGTATTCATATTTTGAATAAGCCTTTTATGTTTTTATATTATTCATTTTTAGTAACTTTGCTATGTGTTATTGTCATTCTATTAGTTTTTTTATTGCTTTAATTTATTTTATTTCAGTTTTAGGTAGTTAATAATTTTAGCGCGTCATCTTAAATCGTTTTCATTTTATTGCCAAGGCAAATTTTTTAAAACTAATATTTACATTATATTTTGTTTTTCTATTTTTATTTATTTCCCGTTAATAGCTTTAGTTCTTTAACTTTTTATTTGTATTTTTTTTTACTTTAAAAGTACTTTGCATTTATCTTTTCAGTTTATTGCCAAAGAAAAATTAGAATTTAGTTTGTTTTTATTGTAATATTTATTTTATTTGAGCTTTAACATAAATGTGATTTATGCGTTTTAGTTTCCGTTTTAGCTTTTGTTAACAATAATAACCAATTTTAAGAGAATAATATAGTCACTTTCTGGGAAATCACGTGTATCTGGAATAAAAAGGCAAGTTGGTGCCTTAGGTGTAGCCACTTTTTAAATTCTAAACTCAAAACATATTTATATCAAATCATTTTGATGAATGATTTTGGCAGCCAACATCTGTGTGATGTGATTGATGCAGATTAATCCAGTTATTCAATCACATCCGCAGTTGTGCTTCGAGGGATTTATTCAGTAAATGTGTTTTCATTGTAATGTACGCACATCTTCTTATCAGATAAAATGTTTTTTATGCACAATTTGGCGATTCCATTCAGTGTGTGATAGCCTCAAATTCAGGTGGATGGAAACAAAGCTACACTATTGTCAAAGTATCAAGCATTCCTGTGGCCACAGCCATCAAAAGAAGCTAATTTGGTATTTATTTTTCAGAACCGTCGACTGTCAGAAACCTAAAACAATCAGAAGACAAACACAGCACAGTCATAAAAGCCTCTTGGAAAGAGCCTGTCGGAGGATATTCAGGATACCGCTACTGTTTTACAGAAGTCATGCACAACCACACATGTAGTGACTGCAACAGCAGCGACAACGTTACCACAAGCAACAGTACAATATACTTCAATATTACAGACTGCAACATAGTGAATGAAAACACAACTGCAATCATTGAGACTAATAAAACAGATGGCAGCAAGTTTTGTCTGTGTGTGCAAGCGCTAACAAAGAATGACACCATATCAGGAGAAATGATTGCAATCTCAGCATACACACGTGAGTGTCATTGCTCAGTTATTACATTACTTCTCTAAGTAAAGGCATTTCATGTCTCCTGCATATTCATTCGAACTGACCATTTCCACGACTAAACTGTGAGCTTAGCATTAGATGAAGCTGTATGTGAGTTGACAGTTAAACAATTTATGGAAGATTGCTTTAGCCATGGAATAAAAAGTAGAAAAGGTAAATGCAAGTTCACATTTCAGACATTTAACTCGCAATTGCAAGCTTATGTCTGAGACTTTATAACTCATAGTTGTGACTTTATATCTCACAAATCAGATGTTTTTAACACCGTTAGTTTATCTCACTATTCAGACTTTTGTCTTGCAATTTTATAACTTGCACTTCTGTGAAACAAAGTCTAAATTGTAAAACATAAACTTGCAATTGCAAAAAAATGAGTATGAATTGAGATAAAGAGACAAAAATCCAGCTATCATTTTTGTTCTGCGGCTTCTATAAGCAGCTGAAGGAGGTTTTTGTGTTCTACAAATGATGGCTTAGATTTTGTTCAAGTCTGCATTCAACACTGTT
>QVTF01006404.1:0-27551 GCA_003573665.1 Oxygymnocypris stewartii
ATAGAGATGGATGGATGGAGAGATAGATGATAGAGATGGATGGATGGAGAGAGAGATATAGATGGATGGATGGACAGAGAGATGGATGGACGGGTATAGAGATGGTTGGATGAATGGATGGATGGATAGAGAGAGATAGATGGATGGACGGATTAAGAGATAGAGATGGATGGACGGATAGAGAGTAGAGATTGACCGATATATCGGTTTACCGATATTTTCCCCGATATTTAAGCATTTTACCATAATCGGTTATCGGTTTTGTAAAAAAAAAAAAATCGGTTTAGAATTTTTTTTTTTGTCACATACATAATTATACAGAGTATAACCAGCAGTGAAATTTTGTTCTCTGCATTTGACCCATCCAAGTGCGCACACACTTGGAGCAGTGGGCACACACACACACTTGGAGCAGTGGACACACACACACACACCACACTCACACACCTGGAGCAGTGGACACACACACACAGACACCGGAGCAGTGGACACACACACACACACACACCTACCTGGAGCAGTGGACACACACCTGGAGTAGTGGACACACACACACACACACACCTGGAGGCAGTGGACACTGTTCACTCAGGAGAAGCTCCAGCACGGCCACCGGCATGTAACTTTGAATAAGATTCACTCGTTTGAAACGCGCTAAATTATATTAACATTTACTATAGAACCATTATTTCGCCAATAAACATCTAAATAAATACATCTCTATTGAAATTAATTATTTATTTTCTCCACAAGCGATCGCAGGTTTGAGTATAGTTCTGTGTAAATGCATAGATAAACCGCGCTGTCAGCAGTTATTCATAATCTAGAATGACAAAACATTTTAATAATTCTGATAAAACATACAGTTGTGAAATGCAATAAAATACGATTGTTTTGTTTGTTATAGCTTATTTCAGTATTCCAGAGAATATTATTCAGTGAATTATTCTTCACTCTTTAGTCTATTAAACAGCTTTTTAAACCTAAAACTGTAGTTTAAATGAAGTTGGATACGACTTATGTCCTTTATTTTCTCCATTTGAATACATTAGACACTATTTTGCTTACTGTTAAATGTTAATATCAGTGTTGTTGATGATGCTTTTTATAAATAAAATGTTTTTTATTGTTGTAATTTGAAGATTAAATTGTACATGAAAGAATGTTGATTTTCAACAGTTGTTTGTTGTTGTTAAGATGACTGAAAGTGAAGAATGGACTTCACTCTGTTATTTACTTTATAACAGTAAATGAATATCGGTTATCGGGTACATAAACATGCAAATAATCGTTATCGGTATCGGTTATAAAAACTCAATATCAGTCGATCACTAATAGAGAGATAGAGATGGATGGATGGACGGATGGACGGATAGAGAGATAGAGATGGATGGATATGGAGATGGACGGATAGAGAGATAGAGATGGATGGATGGACGGATATAGAGATGGATGGACGGATAGATGGTTGGACGGATAGAGAGATAGAGATGGATGGACAGATAGAGATGGATAGATGGATGGATGGATAGATGGATGGATGGACGGATAGAAAGATGGACGGATAGAAAGATGGACGGATAGAGAGATGGAGATGGATGGACGGATAGATGGATGGACGGATAGAAAGATGGACGGATAGAGAGATAGAGATGGATGGACGGATAGATGGATGGACGGATAGAAAGATGGACGGATATAGAGATGGATGGATGGACGGATAGAGAGATATAGATGGATGGATGGACGGATAGAAAGATGGACAGATAGAGAGATAGAGATGGATGGATGGATGGACGGATAGATGGATGGACGGATAGAAAGATGGACGGATAGATGGATGGACGGATAGAGAGATAGAGATGGATGGATGGATAGAGAGATGGATGGACAGAGAGATAGAGGTGTGTATATTAGGTAGGATGGATGGAGAGAGAGATAGAGAGGTGTGTATATTAGGTAGGATGGATGGAGAGAGAGATAGAGAGGTGTGTATATTAGGTAGGATGGATGGAGAGAGAGATAGAGCGGTGTGTATATTAGGTAGGATGGATGGACAGAGAGATAGAGGTGTGTATATTAGGTAGGATGGATGTAGAGAGAGAGAGATAGAGAGGTGTGTATATTAGGATGGATGGAGAGAGAGAGAGATAGAGAGGTGTGTATATTAGGATGGATGGAGAGAGAGAGAGATAGAGAGGTGTGTATATTAGGATGGATGGAGAGAGAGAGAGAGAGAGGTGTGTATATTCGGTAGGATGGAGTCTTTAATGGCACAGATGTGTGTCAGCTGGAGCTTGAACAGTTTTGGCTCTTCTGAATATTCTGTCAATGTCAGTTTAAACCGCAGCCAGTGTAATGGGTGGAGTAATCTCTTCTGATACTGTAGAACTGTTCTGATTTTCTGATGTTCAGATGTGAATCTTTGTCTCTGCTGAGTTGAGTGTGATTGTGATTCCAGGATTCAGAAAGCCACGGAGTCTCTGAGGACGTTCCAGCCGGCGGTGACGGCATCGTTTCAGGAGTTTGTGCTGGACACGTCGAAGGAGGAGCTCTTACTGAAGGAGCTGAGCTTCAGCGGCGGTGAGAGCGAACGCTAGCCCAGTAATCCACTTACAGCCTTCACCGAGAGACGCTTGCGTAACCTCGAAGCAGTTAGCACGGGGTCAAAGGTGAATGCTGGTGACCTCGTCCTTCAGCTGCAGGTCGGTCCTGATGGAGAATCAGTGCCGCTTGATCCTGATTAGCGCTGTTCAATGTTTTCACGCCGTGAGACACGTTCACCTGTGTAGATGGCATCCGCAGGAACACAGACGCTTTCTTCCAGGAAGGTATTGATCAGTGGCGGTTTGCTGTAATGTGATTGGCTGAATTGATGATGAGGCACGCCGCAGTGCATCGGTCTCCTCCGTCCAGTTTAATGCGGCTCCTGTTTGGATCAAAAGCTTGTTATTCGCAGAGAAGCGTTTGGGCGGCGTGCCCGGGCTCTTGGCTGACCGTGATGGGCCCCGTTTCCAGGGCAACCATCGTCCTCGGGGTCACGTGTGTCTCTCTGTGATGGAACGGTTTCACAACAATAGCAGATGATGGCAGCTCGGTTTCAGTTTCTGTCGTAAAGCAGCTCTCAAACACAACAGAGATCAATAGCAGCGATCTACAATGTTATTGAGTTTCATTGTGATATGATTATGTGGCCTTTTTGAAGTAATATCATCATCAGTGTCACTGCCTGTTTAATTATTTAAAAAAGAATTTGTTTATTTTGAGATTGTGTGGGTTTGTTTTATATATGCAGCTCTTAAATATGATGTTAAAAACTACGACAAATGGCTTGATACTTGATATAACTATAACTTTATGTTCTGCTGTCCTTTCACTAAACTATGAAATGCAAGGTGCTCTTTTCTAGATAAACACAAGACTGAAGCGCTGATGCTGTTTCTCTCCTCAGTACCCGAGCCTCCGGTGATCGATCTCTCTCGCTGCCGTGTCTATAACGAGAGTCTGATCCACTGGCGTGTGTCTGAAGACACTCTGCCCACCGATCAGCACATCGTGGAGTTCAGGAGGCTGGGATCGGAGGAAGAGCAGGAGTGGAGCGCGAGCGAGCCGGTGTTTGGCTGCAGCACCGTGCTGTCTGACCTCCGCACCGACTCCAGCTACGCCTTCAGAGTCAAGAGCTGCAGGAACAGAGTCTACAGCCCCAGCAGCCCCGAGCTGACCCTGCACACGCCGCCAGCACCGGGTACACACACACACACACACAGAGCTGACCCTGCACACGCCGCCAGCACCGGGTACACACACACACAGAGCTGACCCTGCACACGCCGCCAGCACCGGGTACACACACACACACACACACACACACACACACACACATCCAGAGCTGACCCTGCACACGCCGCCAGCACCGGGTACACACACACACACACACACACACACACATCCAGAGCTGACCCTGCACACGCCGCCAGCACCGGGTACACACACACACATCCAGAGCTGACCCTGCACACGCCGCCAGCACCGGGTACACTCACACACACACACACACACACACACATCCAGACCTGACCCTGCACACGCCGCCAGCACCGGGTACACACACACACACACACACAGAGCTGACCCTGCACACGCCGCCAGCACCGGGTACACACGCACACATCCAGAGCTGAACCTGCACACGCCGCCAGCACCGGGTACACACACACACACACACACACACACACACACACATCCAGAGCTGAACCTGCACACGCCGCCAGCACCGGGTACACACACACACACACACAGAGCTGACCCTGCACACGCCGCCAGCACCGGGTACACACACACACACACACACACACACACATCCAGAGCTGAACCTGCACACGCCGCCAGCACCGGGTACACACACACACACACATCCAGAGCTGACCCTGCACACGCCGCCAGCACCGGGTACACACACACACACACACACAGAGCTGACCCTGCACACGCCGCCAGCACCGGGTACACACACACACACACACACACACACATCCAGAGCTGACCCTGCACACGCCGCCAGCACCGGGTACACACACTCACTCATTTACACACTCAGACACGCGCGCACACACACACACAGAGAGAAACACGCACTCTCTCTTACACACACAATTTATTGAAGTCCACATAAAATAAATGCTCTACAGGGGGGACACAAATATTACAGATGCAATTAAATACATGTACAAACATCATGGACCAGTGGCATACAATACAATATTAATCATCTCACTCAGTTGTTATGGGTATAAATAACAGCGTCTCCTCCATATATGACGGCTGCCTATGATAGCAGACAGAGAACAGTACTCTGCTAACCGTTTGCCCCTCGTTTGGGCATCTCAGGTTGTTGAAGCGCTCTTACAACCAGCCTGTGTGTGTGTCCTAAACTGCCAAACATGAAAACAAGTAATCGGCCCCGATAACCTATCTCTGAAATAACATTTAGGAGTGGTTGGTATTTAATGACTTTGGTCATAAAAGCTTCTTCCATACTAGAGTCAAAGGTGCATGCTATCTCCAGAACAAACACCTCTCTACATCACTACAACATCAGGTGTATTCGCAGACAGACCAGAGTTATTACTGAGACACTGAAACAGAGGGTTTACACAGGAATGTTTGTATATTCTTACAGAAGGTGATCCATTATTTGATATGTCTTTCTCTATCAGGTCCACTATTCTGTCGTGGCATGCTCTGTACATTCCCTTGTAAGGCACGCACACACACTCGCGCGCGCGCACACACACACACACACTCGCGCACACACTCACTCACTCAGACACAATTATACCCGCATTATTTATCCACTTCCCTCTATAATACGCAGAAAACAGGAATAAAGCGAGTATTTGCTTTATAGACCAAACCTGAAAAAATGGCACCATTTGTTAAAATATATATATTTTTTAATTACAATTTGAAGCCTTGCCAACAGAATGAAAGCCTATTAATAAAAATTTCATAATTTTAGAGTTAAACAGCACTGTGATTAAATGAGGACATTTTTGTCTTTAAGGTACTGAGAGCAACTATTTTGTGCAAAACAGATTTATTAAATGAAATGGAAGTGAAATAGTAAAATTATAATAAAAATACGCACCTGTGCCAAAATGTATGCAGTTGGGAATAACAGACAAAATTATCAAAACTGAAAAGGACAAAAAGCTAGCACGAGGGTTAATTTATCATTTTGTGAGTAACTGGCATGCATCACTACTGGACACGTGTTATGATTGATTCTTTCCCTCTGATGATGATTTGTGTGTGTGCAGTGTTTGGGTTCCTGTTTAACGAGAAGTGTGGGTTCAGCGCGGAGCGGCTGCAGCTGAGCAAGCGCAGGGACTCGGTGGAGAGCGTGGCGGGGATGAGTGTGCTCTTAGCTGCGGAGCGAGTGCAGACGGGGAGCTACATCTGCCTCGACTACATCATCGGAGACACGGGCATCTCTCACGGACGACATTACTGGGCTTTCCGTGTGCAGCCGACTCATACTGATCAAAGTGGGAGTGGCTTCTGACTCCAAACTAACTGAGTGGTTTTCACAACCCCCGAGACAGCAGCAGCCCCCGTTGAGAGACGCGCACACACACCACACACACACACACACACACAGAGAGTACACGCATGCGCGCACACACACACACACACACACACTCACTCACTCACTCACGTCACGTCACTACACTCACTCACTCACTCACTCTCACACACACACACCAACACACACACAGCACACACACACACACACACACACTCTCGGTCACTCACTACACACACGCTCTCACTCACTCACCACCAATCTCCTCACTCACAAACTCACACACACTACTCGACTCTCTCTCTCTCGCTCTCGTCACTCACTAAGCCGGGGAGAGGGGATCGCCTCATCTGCACTCACATCTCTCTCTCACCTACTCACAAGTCACACGTCACTCACTCACTCTCTCTCACAGTACACCGAACCCACTAGCTCCCCTCTCACCACTCTCACACACCCACACACCACACTCACTCTCTCACACCCCCTACACTACTCACTCTCTCACACACTCACTCTCTGCACCTCGACTCTCTCACACACACACACACACACACACACACACTCTCTCACTCACACACACTCTCATACACACACCACTTCATACACGCACTCACTCACTCTCACACACGCACACACTCTCATACACGCACTCACTCACTCTCACACACGCACACCTACTCACTCACACACTCTCATACACACACACACTCTCATACATACACACACACACACACACACCACTCTCATACACACACACTCACTCTCACTCACTCACTCACTCACACTCTCACACACACACACACACACACACACACACACACTCTCATACACACACACACACTCTCATACACACGCACACTCACACATACACACACACACACACACACACGCACACACACATACACACACACACACACACACACACTCTCATACTCACTCACTCACACACACTCTCATACACACACACACACACACACTCTCATACACACACACACACACTCTCTCTCTCTCTCTCTCTCTCTCACTCACTCACTCACTCACACACACACACAATATAACATTTGTTCATTTAGCAGACATTTTCATACTCGTTCTCATTTCCACAGGTGCTTAAAGTTTTAAAAAATCCTAAATTTAGTTGTAACCCATTTAAGGCTATAAGCGTTAAGCTGAATTGCGATGTGGAGATTCAACTTGAAAAGGCTATGATGTCATGAGCACTGCACGCTTCAGTCAGAACGTGGCGCGGGTGTTTTTATATCTCCACATCTCTGAAGGAACCGACGTCTTCAGAAAAAGCAATAAAACGCGGTAATAAGAATGACAGAAAGCATCAGTTCAGTTCATCTGCTTCGTTTGCAGCCGTTACCAAAGAAACCACTCTATTTCTGCTCCACGAGCGCCGCCTACTGGCAGAGAATCAATTAGTTTTAGGTTTTCAATCAACCCTGCTGTTTTTGTTCAGAACAACGTGAAACAGAACCACACAGTTGTGCACGAGAACGGGTGGATGGACAAGATGCTAATGCATTATGATAATATAAACAAAGACACACAAATATATCAGTTTTCAATTCATATAATTGATATTTTTGACTCCTCGCTTTTCTTAAATATAAGTAAAAGGCTAATTTGTGAAGTTTGCAATTTTTCTTGTATTTGTGAAAACATGTCTGAACTATAAATCATGCTTTTTCAGTAATTTGACGGTTTAATGTTACTGTACCGTCTCTAAGCCTAGGCGAGCTAGGGACACATACTGGGACTATATTCAGCAGGGTTGTGATAGAGTACCCTGAAACATGATTACCCCCCCACCTTCATCATCGGGCTGGAGTACTGTATGCACTGTTGACAATCTAGCGGTTGTGTAGCTAGATTTAATGACTTCCCGCCCCTTTTTTCTAAAGTTTAGGGACAAATACAGCAACTTTATCTAAGTTCTCATCTTTCCCCCGATCCACATCATCTTTATATCGCTCGGTGAATGTGCCGTGGTGATGTCATCCGGTTTGAGTATGCCACCGGATCAGAGCGTGCTTGTGTTTCAGCGCTGCACAACATCACGAGATCCCTGGGTTCTGTCAGCGCAAGCTAACGCTGCTTTGCCATGCAAAACCTCAAAGGACAATTCTAAATATTGCTACAGTAAAAAGTGCACTAATGCAGTGTTAAAGAATCAGTTGTCCTGTAATATTCCCATATAAACACAGGTATAATAAAATACTTGCATGTGTATATATTTAAGAAAAATGTTTTTTTGGGGGGCATACCCGCTCATACAGTATTTACTTGTGCAGGTCTTAAAAACGTTTAATTTGAACAATCCTGTAATTACTCTGTCATTGTATGAGAATGATTATAAAGCATGACTATAATAATAATACCTCAGAGAAACGATAGCGAATCCCTTCCAGAGCACACTGACAGCCAATCAGAATCCAGCTGGAGCATTTAAAGAGACGGTGTGCTCATAACAAACAGAGCATTATCGTGGACGCTAGTATGATGTGATCAGGTCTCAACACGCCGTGGTTTTATCTGGTTTTGTGAATCAAGCGGTTTCTGAGTAATATTTGGCGAGTCAGCTTTATTTATATAACGCTTATAAACGATACAGATTGTGTCAAAGCAGCTTTACAGGATTAAATCGGAGAATAGTGTGTCGTGGACATTTATGCATTTATTTGAGGAGCAAAATTACATGTTTAGTCTTGAAAAATGCCAAAATTAAGAGAGTATATGCTTAAAACAAGACCAAATATATAGCATTGTGGTCAGAAAAATCTACTTAATTCAAACACTATTATTTTTTGTGCCTCATTAGCAGATATTTAATCTGGTTTTAAGCAATCAAAAACACAATTTTGATTCTAAAATAATTAGACTTAAATGTCCAGTAAATGCATCTTGATTCAGTCATGTTTAGATACTAATTCTAGTAAACAAGACACAAACACTGAGAATAATTTTTTGCATTGTACTTTTTTTTTTATTGTTCAAACTTTAGCTTAAAAACAAGATAAATATCTTCCAGTGTGGTCAGAGAAAAATCTAGTTTCCCTTTTAATTAAATGCATTCTTCTGACCACACTGCTATATGTATAACGTCTTGTTTTACACAAATATGTCTTGTTTTAATAAAGCCAACGTCCTATGTTAAGTAGAGTAAACTGATCCTGATTCAGTGATGTTTGTCCGTCAGGTACGATCACGACAGCGGTCACGACAGCGGCAGCGACGACGTCTGTCTGGAGCTTTCACAGCCCTTCACGCTGCTCACCGTGGGCATGGGCCGGCTCTTCATCCCCAAAGCGTCCGCCAGCGCCACCGGCGATCACGACCGAGTGCTGCCCGTGCCGCAGAGGATCGGTGTCTGCCTGGACTACGACGCCGGGCGAGTCTTCTTCTACGACGCGGACCGCATGCGCTGCCTGTACGAGCGGCCGCTGGACTGCTCCGGGACCATGTACCCTGCGTTCGGGCTGCTGGGCGGCGGCGCGGGTCCATCTGGAGGAGTTCGTCACGGCCAAGCGGCTCTCATACATGTGAGGTCCGTCTCGTTCTCTGGAGGTCCAAGTCAGTCTGGTTTAAGAGCCGAGTGCCTTCAGCCACCGTCAGGGTTCACCTTAACACTCACACGAACCTACACGTCACTTTCTGATACTGTTAACGGCTGTTCATCAGGAGCTTAAAGAGACAGTGCACCTAAAAATTAAAATCTGGTCATTTACTCATCCTCAAGTTGGTCCAAACCTGCATGAATGTGTTTGTTCTGAACACAAAGGAACACATTACAAACTGAGAATATCTTCCTTTATGTTCATGTTGACATGACCGGATTTTCATTTTTGGATGCGCTGTCCCTTTAAGCCTCACGACGTCACTTTCTGAAGAACTGTGCACTGATACTGTTAACTGCTTTCCATCGTTTACATTGTTAATGAACACCGCGCTATGATTTCAACACTAAAACACTTGCTTTGATTTCTTCTCGTTTCCAGCAAAAATATGCACAAATTATTAAATCAAGAAGAATTGAGTTAAGTGAGTGCCAATAGGATGCGCAAAATAGTCTTATTTCAAACAGAAAACAAGATTATTTGGTTTGTTTCAAGCAAAAACTTTTTTTTTTTCTGAAAAACAAAACTAATAATTTGTGCATATTTTGTCTGGAAAGCAGCAACGAACACAAGAGTTCATCACTGCACACGTGATTCGTTTTGTGTTATTGTTTAAAACCACGAAATGTATCGAAACACGGCACGATAAATGTTTCTTTGTAACACTTTAATGAAATGTAGCATCTGACTCGAACGAGACCTGAACACCTTAAATACACAATGCACTGTTATTGGCTCGCCGCTTCGTTAACCAGATGACGAACTACCTCTGATCTCTCGTAGACGATCCTCGTTAAACATGTCGATTCTATGGATTATTCCCCTCGTTATCCTGACGTCTCGTACTAATCAAGGCTTTTAAACCATGTTTGTGATGATTTTAATGAGTGTTTTGCGTGTGCTGTCACCGGATGTGTTTCACGTCTGTGTTGGACCGGGTCTGGTTAAGTTCGTTAGCACTTTATAAAGCATGTCTGATTGATGCATCTGCGTGGCTTTACTTTTAATGTACGATGTGAGTTTTGTATAAAAATAAATGAATGTCCTTTTAAGCTGAATCAGTCCGAACCTGAGTGCTTTTTATTACTATGAGTGCCAGACTACTATATTAATATCAATAATAACAATAAGTCTCATGTGTAGCAGAGCAGATATTCATGTCACAAGATAATATCTTATGAACTCATCTGCTCAGTAAATGTATGTATCTTGTGTTTAATAAAACCAAAATCATGTTCTGATGACAATAAGATGAATCCGTCTCATGATTAATGATTTATAGTGTCGGCAAACGATTAATCGCATCCAAAATAAGTTTGTTTGCATAATATAAGTGTACACACACATACACATACAGAGACACACTCACATACACATACAGAGACACACACACACTCACGTACACATACAGAGACACACACACACTCACGTACACATACAGAGACACACACATACAGAGACACACACACACTCACGTACACATACAGAGACACACACACACACACTCACGTACACATACAGAGACACACACACACGTACACATACAGAGACACACACACACACGTACACATACAGAGACACACGTACATACACACACACACGTACACATACAGAGACACACACGTACACATACAGAGACATACACGTACACACACACACACACGTACACATACAGAGACACGTACACACATACACACTCACTAAGACACACACACACGCACACACACCATTCAGCCCACAGCTAGAGTCACGCGCGTCTCTAAGCAACGCACTGAAGACTGAACGAATCGGTTCAGTGATTCAGTGGCCCATTTTTGCTTGTACATGACGAAACAACTCCTTTGAACGAATCGGTTCAGTGAATCATTCTTGCTTGTTCATGACGAATCAACTCTTTTGAATGAATTGGTTCAGTTATTCAGTGGCCCATTCTTGCTTGTTCATGACGAATCAACTCTTTTGAATGAATCGGTTAAGTGATTCAGTGGCCCATTCTTGCTTGTTCATGAAGAATCAACTCTTTTGAATGAATCGGTTAAGTGATTCAGTGGCCCATTCTTGCTTGTTCATGAAGAATCAACTCTTTTGAATGAATTGGTTCAGTGAATCATTCTTTCTTGTTCATGATGAATCAACTCTTTTGAATGAATCGGTTTCAGTCAATAATTATTGCTTGTTCATAACGAATCAACTCTTTTGAATGAATTGGTTCAGTGAATCATTGTTGCTTGTTCATGACGAATCAACTCTTTTGAATGAATTGGTTCAGTGAATCATTCTTGCTTGTTCATGACGAATCAACTCTTTTGATTGAATCGGTTCAGTCAATCATTCTTGCTTGTTCATGATGAATCAACTCTTTTGAATGAATCGGTTCAGTCAATCATTCTTGCTTGTTCATGATGAATCAACTCTTTTGAATGAATCGGTTCAGTCAATCATTCTTGCTTGTTCATAACGAATCAACTCTTTTGAATGAATCGGTTCAGTCAATCATTCTTGCTTGTTCATAACGAATCAACTCTTTTGAATGAATCGGTTCAGTCAATCATTCTTGCTTGTTCATAACGAATCAACTCTTTTGAATGAATCGGTCAGTCAATCATTCTTGCTTGTTCATAACGAATCAACTCTTTTGAATGAATCGGTTCAGTGAACTCTCTGTGGTATAGCAGTGATTTGCCGCCGCTGCTGGCCAAATGGGGGCCTAAGCAGGATTGCATGGTTGTGCCCCCCCCCCCCCCAATATTATGGAAGTAAAATCAACAGCAATTATCAGGCCCTTATCTCACTTTGCAGGCATTTGTAATAACATGTAATGCACATAAATAGTTTATTTTGTATTAGCCTACATTATGTATTTAATGAAATCATATAATTATTAATTAACCAATCATCATTGCCCCAGTGTTTTTGTATAATTCATTTTAAAAGCTTAGGTCTGTTTATATAACCACAAAAATATTGTTTTTAATACTTCGTTGTACAATTTTATTTAAAGTAACAAAACCGTGGTTAATTAGCAGTTAACGAGGCTACAAGAACCACGAGTTTTGGTTTTATTCGTGTTTAAAACCGTGGCTAATCAGACTTATCGCTATACAAAGTAGTGTCTTGCCTATTTTCAAAATGTTATATTTAAAACATTATTATTTTAAATGTGTAATTCAAGGAAAAATGAATAAGGTCGTGTTTCCTGTGACTTCCCCCACGTCTGCAAATAACCACAATATATAACAAGACGTCACGAACATTATTAAACCAATGCAATATAATCATAACAAACCACACATCAATGGAAGCTCATGCATGATGATGCATACATCTCAGTTTCAGAAACGGACTCTTATGAGTTGGTTCTGTGCTCCAGGGTCACAGACGGTCCCTTGAGGCTGATGATCAGTGTTGTTGAGCACAGGTGTCTCTCAGGCCGTCACACGCTGGAGGATCCTGGAGCACTTCAGAGATCTCGGAGCGCACGGCTTCCACAAACACAACAGTGGTTTATTGTCACCTGCTGCAGGAGAAGAGAACGAGACGCTTGTTGGTTTGTGTTTATAATTAATCATGCTCATTTCTGTCTTCCTTTAGTTACAGACACCTGAGTCCTGAAACAGATTTATCTCATTTCTTCTTTGATAACGGACAATGTGAGTAAAGGAGAGAACTTTGTGTGTGAGAGAGAGTGTGTGTGTGTGTGTATGAGAGTGAGTGTGTCTGTGTGTGAGAGAGAGAGTGAGTGTGTGTCTGTGTGAGTGTGTGAGAGAGAGAGTGAGTGTGTGTGTGTGTGTGTGCGAGAGCGAGTGAGTGTGTCTGTGTGTGTGAGAGAGAGTGTGTGTGTATGTGTGTATGAGAGTGAGTGTGTGTCTGTGTGTGAGAGAGTGTGTGTATGAGAGTGAGTGTGTGTGCGAGAGAGTGAGTGTGTCTGTGTGTGAGAGAGAGAGTGAGTGTGTGTCTGTGTGAGTGTGTGAGAGAGAGAGAGTGAGTGTGTGTGTGTGCGAGAGCGAGTGAGTGTGTCTGTGTGTGTGAGAGAGAGTATGTGTGTATGAGAGTGAGTGTGTGTCTGTGTGTGAGAGAGAGTGTGTGTATGAGAGTGAGTGTGTGTCTGTGTGTGAGTGTGTGTCTGTGTGTGAGTGAGTGTGTGTGCGAGAGAGTGAGTGTGTCTGTGTGTGAGAGAGTGTGTGTATGTGTGAGAGAGTGTGTGTGTGTGTGAGAGTGAGTGTGTGAGAGAGAGAGTGTGTGTATGTGTGCGAGAGAGAGTGAGTGTCTGTGTGTGTGAGTGTGTGTGTGTGTTAGATTGACAGTTTCAGGATCCAATGGCGTTACGAGGTTTACTCACAAGCTCTTTTAACCCGATAATAACATGTTTTCCCAGACGTGAAAATATGCAAATAATGTGTCATTAGTAACCCTTTGAAATAATAACTTTTTTGTTATATTAGTGCTTCCAGGATTTAAACATTTTCATTTACTGCAATTATCTGGATTTATATAAACTCACTGTTATCATTATTGGGACCACACTCAACAAAACTGAATCTATGTGAATTCATATATTAATACTAGACACCTTAAAGACAACATGCACCAAACATCTTGGTTAACACACTTTGTTTCGGCGCTTTGATGCAGTCGTTGTCTTCTCAAGATTCAGCTCTAATCATGTGAACATTTATCGAGTTGTTTCCATGAAGTGCACGAACACGGCAGTCGGTGCGGTTTTTAGAGATGATGTTTTTACGGTCACGATTGATTTGAAATATGACGGAGATTATAGTTCGGGAAACACGGCTCAGAGTGGCTCAGACAGGGACATCAAACAGGAAGATTGTGATGCTATATGTTTAATATAACACAAGTCTACACATTGTGATTTCATGCCCCCCCCCCCCGATGACGCCACAGTCCGTCAGTCTCTGATCTATGACGTCTGCGCTCGTGCGAGTTCTGGACGACCCGCATCTAGAGTCCAGAGCACCAGACGCCGCCGTGTTTCTTCATGATGTATAAAACCGTCACAGATCGGCCTCCAGCAGCCTCAGCTCCTCTTGTAAAGCCCGGCCTCGGTCCAGTTTGTCCAGCTGCTCCTTGCTGGGGGTCTTCAGCTCTCCAGAATCCAGCTTCTGCTGGAGCTCCTCCACCTGCCGCAGCTTCTTCCGCAGGTTCTTGGTCTTCTTGGCCTTCTCCTCGGCGGCGAGGCTCATGTGGTCCAGCTCCGCGCTCAGGGTCTGCACGTCGTCCGGCTGGCTCTGGTTCTGGCTCGGGATCTGCTGCTTGCGCTTCTCTTTGCGCTTCATGTTGCGTTTGGAGGTTTTGGAAAGTCCGGCGGCGTCGCTGTGTTTCTCGCCGGCGTCCTCGGGGCTCATGCCGGGGGGCAGATCGGGTTTGCTCTTGAAGAACTTGACGTACTTGTTCTCATATCTGCAGACAGGAGAGAAGCGTGTTAGTGTGTGTGTGTATCTGTGTGCGTGCATGTGTGTGTGTATCTCTGTATCTGTGTGCGTGCGTGTGTGTGAGAGTTTGTGTGTGTGTGCGTGCACGTGTATGTGTGTGAGAGTTTGTGAGGTGTGTGTGTGAGCGAGTGTGCGTGAGCGTGCGTGCTTGCACGAGCACATGTACATGTTTGTGTGTGTGTGCATGCGTCTCTGTGTGTGTGTATGTGAGCATGTGTGTGTGTGTGTGTGAGGGAGAGAGTGTGTATGTGTGTGTGTGTGTGTGAGGGAGAGAGAGTGTGTGTGTGTTTGTGCGTGTGCATGTGTATGAGAGTGCGTGTGAGGGAGAGAGCGTGTGTATGTGCGCATGTGTGTGTGTGTGTGAGGGAGAGAGAGTGTGTGTGCGTGTATATGTGCATGAGAGTGTGTGTGTGTGTGTGTGAGGGAGAGAGAGTGTGTATGTGCGCATGTGTGAGAGTGTGAGTGCGCATGTGTGTGCGTGTGATCGTGTGCATGTGTGTATGTGCGTGTGAGGGAGAAAGTGTGTGTGTATGTGTGTGTATGTGTATGAGAGTGTGTGTATGTGCGTGTGAGGGAGAAAGTGTGTATGTGTGTGCGTGTGTGTGTGTGTGAGAGAGTATGTGTGTGTGTATGTGTGTGTGCGTCTCAAGCACACAGAAGCGTCTGCTGGCGGCGGTCGAGCTTACACTGGTACCTCCTCCTGCGGGACGTATCCGTCCTTCACTCGCCGGGGTTTCCTCCACGTGCCGTCCGGACGCTGTGTGGCGGCGATGTATTTACCTGAAACACACAAATACTTCAGTGTGTACGAGTCCTTATATCTGACCCTGCAGCACACAACCAGTCATAACGGTCATGGGATTTATAGATCATCTGAATGAATAATATTTCCATTGATGTATGGTTTGGACAATATCTTATATCCCCCCCCCCCTTCTAATCACCTTCTTCTGCACATGAGATAATCTTCCAAACACTGGAGTAATTAACTCAAGATCAAAACAACTCGTTATCTACAGACGGCACGGACAGACTAAACATTTACATTTAGAAGCTTTTAATTTATTATGTTTGTATTCCATTAAATTATTTTTTTTCTTTCAAATAATTACAGTAACACTTTAATGTATAATGCATACAAGTAGTTTTAATGCATGAATTATGTCTTGTAATGCACACTGTAGAATATCCTCAATAATTTTAACTACAGTTCATTCATTAACACTTATCAATTATAATTAATTATGACAAGTTACAATGTATCACAACGCACATGATCAATAATCATAATGCATTATACCCTTTAATAACCAAAGCATTTTACATAAAGGCTTTAACTGTTACACATTATTATTATTACATTATTGCTGTTAACCCTAACTACACTCAATAATCATCACGATCATGTTTAGTTGTTATGACCTACATGATTATTATTATTAGGCTATGCGTTATCATCTCAGCAGGATAACACGAGCTGGAGTACGAGAGACACACAAACACACACACTCACAAACACACACACTCACACACCCGCGCACACACACACTCAAAAACACGCGCGCGCACACACACTAACACTCAAACACCCGCGCACACACACACTTAAACACACGCGCGCACACAGACACTCACACTTATACATAAATAACAGCATTCAGAAGGAATGAAACCCAGAAGCAGATTCGATCTTCATGTGTGTCGCGCGACGCCACGCTTCATCATTAATATACTCGGCGATTATATGACAACCTGCGCAGAAATGTGTGTGTATTGCTTTACCAGATTCATCTGTCGTATAGGGGGTCGCCATCTTTAACAAAGACTAACTTCCGTTTCCGCTCTGCGTCGCTATCGCGAGACTGAACGGCGTGATGACGTCAAATAGTTGCGCTGGATCGGTTCAAACGCAACATCTTTTTTTTATTTTTTTTTATTCAAAAATAATACAATAACATGGGGCATATGGACAACATTACATGTAGATATAAGGACTACACAAATCAGCATACATTATAGATATTTATATAGTCACAAAACATTTACAGATATCTTACAACAGCTTCCAGAATGTTAGATGTTTTAGAAGCCTTTGAATTTAAGGTTTGGACACATTCTTAAAAGAAGTACAAAAAGATTTTATATCAGATGAAAACATTCTAAAGTTAGGTTTACAGTGAATAATTCTGGCTTCATGAAGGGGACATTTACCCAGAAGACAAAGCAATAATACAGTATGTTCAAGATGGCTGTAATAGATTCGGTCATATCGGTCATTTGTTTACAGCAGAAAGAGATTAAGAAGGAAACTTGACCAAAAAGACTTGGAGAATGGGCGATAGATTCCTCATCCGTATGACAAAATGAACACAATGAAGAGATATTCTGAAAAAACCTGCTTAAGAATAAGTTACGTGGGTAGTATCTGTGAACAATTCAGAAGTGCAGTTCTTTAATTTTACTTGGAATAATAAATCAGTGAGGAAACGTCCACAAATGATTCAAAGCCGAGTCCGGAAAACAGATCCTCCATTTAGACTGTGCATTTCTCATAAAGACCTTATTGCATGTTTGATCTAAAACATAAACTCCATGAAATGCAAGTGTAGGAAAATGAGTTTATAGAGCCATAGTATAAATGTGCTTTAAACAACGTTTATAAACTGACAGGGTCACTTTATTATAATCTCTTGGTGAGATTTGCTGCGGCTTTTTAAAGACACAAAATCAGGAAAAGAAAGAAGTCTCCCTGAGCACTGAATAAATCAGAAACAAAAAGTATATTTTGATTCACCCGTTCTTAACGCAACATCTGCTGCGTCCCGATGCAAGTATGCACTCTTCTGGTGAAGACAAACACGTTTGAAGCTTTGGGACACGTCACATCACACAGCTCTTTAACAGAGGGCTCTGATCGTCTTATCACTGCTAACACATTTCATTTCATTGTATTCGAGAGAAACATCTGTTCTGCATAATGATGCATTTACAAGTTAACGATCAAATGGAGGGTTATAAAAGTTCACATTGCTGTTGCAGATTAAATATAACACGCGTAATAATCAATAAAGCAGTCATAAGCAGCACAGCTATATTCGTAGCAATAGACAACAATACATTGTATGGATTTCTCTTTTATGCCAAAATCATTCAGATATTAAAATCATGTTCTATGATGATATTCCTACCGTAAATATATAAAACGTAATTATTGATTAGTAATATGCATTGCTAAGAACAACTTTAAAGCTGATTTTCTCAATATTAGATTTTTTTGCACCCTCAGATTCTCAAATATTGTCCAAACCATACATCAATGGAAATATCATTTATACAGCTTTCAGATTTGGCAAAACTAAGCACTGGAATAATGACTTCATTAGAAGGACCCGCTGACCTCTGACCTCAGTCATGACCCTGTTGCTCAACATCAATGAAAGAGTTTTATTTTATTTTTTTTAATGCTTATTGTAAACAAATAGCATGTACAGTGCCATAGTCCACTGTATAACAAAAACATTTTACATGCCTCAACAAGAAGGAACAAAGGAGAGAGAGAAAAAATTATTTATTATTAACAAAAACAAAAAATTAAATAAAAGAATAGAGGGTATAAGCATTAGTTTACATACAGATATACAGTATACATATGTTTCCATAGGATATTACAGTACAATTTAAATACAGAAAATATACTTTTAGAAGCGTTCTGCGCGTCCGTTCACCTACGTTTGCGCGCGCACGTGATGGTCAGCTCTAAACTTTTAATGAACTACAGCGTGCGCGACCCGGCCGGAAGTGACGATACGCGCGCGCTGGCCGAGCGGAAGTGACGCGTGAGCCGGCTGAGAGAAAAGACAGACATTCTCGCAGAAGCGATCGCACAGAAGTGAAATAAAAGCGCGTTCGCCGCGTGTGTTCGCGCCGCGAATTCCCGCCACTTGTGCTGCAGGTAAGACGTCCCCTCCGTCGCTCTCCTGATTCAACGCCTTCTGTTTTCCGCGAACGCGGCTGCGCGCGGGATGCGAACGCGAACAAAAACACCAGGCGCGCGCCCGCGGCGCGTTAACCCGGGCTCCGAGCGGCTGTTTTCATCCGCGCGCCAATCCGTGCGCGTCGCTCTTGGTTAGCATACATTAGCTCCGCGGCTAGCGGAGGCGTTGCTAAGATACTGCCACATAGCCAGAGAGAGAGAGAGAGAGAGACACACACAGAGAGAGAGAGTCACACACACAGGGAGAGAGAGAGCTGCATAAACACACCCAGGTTTCTGAGTAAATCGCATCCTCCGCTGAGGTGATCTGCGCGTGCTGGACGAGTGTTTGTTTGGCACCTGTCAATCATCAGGGTCACGTGTGCAGTGCCACATCAGCGCGCTCCGGGGTTCGGTCCCGCTTCCGGTGCTTTGAGCGGCTCCGGTTCCGCCTCTCTTCTTCTGGACGCGGCTTGGATCCGTTTCTGATCACGATTGCGTAACCGAGACGCGCCGCGGCCTCCTCTTTGGCAAATAGCCGCTGCCAGGTAACGTCACACAGAGCGCGCGATGAATGCGGCTTCACCTGCTCAGGTGCGCGTGACGCTCCGGTAGCGGGCGTGTGCGTCAGCGGAGCGTTACGTGTTTGCGTAGTTTAGGTTTCTGTTTCCTGAGAGAACGAGAGTGTGCTGAATTTAAAGGCTCATAAAGCAGCCGGCGACTCTCGGTGAGGAACGGATCCGGATCCACGGAGGTAACGTTACCGGAGAATAGGTATGTTTTTCTGTCTGGGGCAGTTCTCTTCATCAGTGAAAGCTCTGATCGCAATTCCACTGAACTCTATTGTTAACGATGGAGCTCGCGACCATCCGTTCTAGATTAAATGTAAACTCCGCTTTAGTGATACATTGTAACACTGTCAGTGACGCACACATAGAGTTAAATACAAACTCTGCTTTAGTGATGCATTGTAACACTGTCAGTGACGCACACATAGAGTTAAATACAAACTCTGCTTTAGTGATGCATTGTAACACTGTCAGTGACGCACACATAGAGTTAAATACAAACTCTAATTAGTGATACATTGTAACACTGTCAGTGACGCACACATAGAGTTAAATACAAACTCTGCTTTAGTGATACATTGTAACACTGTCAGTGACGCACACATAGAGTTAAATACAAACTCTAATTTAGTGATACATTGTAACACTGTCAGTGACGCACACATAGAGTTAAATACAAACTCTGATTTAGTGATACATTGTAACACTGTCAGTGACGCACACATAGAGTTAAATACAAACTCTAATTTAGTGATACATTGTAACACTGTCAGTGACGCACACATAGAGTTAAATACAAACTCTGCTTTAGTGATACATTGTAACACTGTCAGTGACGCACACATAGAGTTAATACAAACTCTGCTTTAGTGATACATTGTAACACTGTCAGTGACGCACACATAGAGTTAATACAAACTCTGCTTTAGTGATGCATTGTAACACTGTCAGTGACGCACACATAGAGTTAAATACAACTCTAATTTAGTGATACATTGTAACACTGTCAGTGACGCACACATAGAGTTAAATACAAACTCTGCTTTAGTGATACATTGTAACACTGTCAGTGACGCACACATAGAGTTAATACAAACTCTACTTTAGTGATACATTGTAACACTGTCAGTGACGCACACAGAGTTAAATACAAACTCTACTTTAGTGATACATTGTAACACTGTCAGTGACGCACACAGAGTTAAATACAACTCTGCTTTAGTGATACATTGTAACTCTGCCAGTGACGCACACATAGAGTTAAATACAAACTCTGCTTTAGTGATACATTGTAACACTGTCAGTGACGCACATAGAGTTAAATACAAACTCTGCTTTAGTGATACATTGTAACTCTGCCAGTGACGCACATAGAGTTCAATACAAACTCTGCTTTAGTGATACATTGTAACTCTGCCAGTGACGCACACATAGAGTTGAGTAGAGTGGGGAATCCTGTAGAATACAGCGAGGATGGAGTCCAGTGTAGATGTGGAAGTTAGTCCATCTGTCGAAATGTACCCTTTATATTTTTTATATTGACTGAGTACGGTCATGTCAAAAATGAATGGTAGAAATCAATCTTTGATGCTCGTTATCTCATAATTAGATTGAGGGTCACACTTCCACCGATAATGAACCGATGTTTGACAGCGAGGTGGATCTGAGCAGGCTTACTCTCAACTTTGAGGCCGGTTCTTCAGTAACGTGATGTTTTTAGGATCCGTCGCTTCACACTTTAACGAGCGTCTCGATGCGACGAGCACAAAACCAGTCATTAGAGTCGATTTGTGAAATTGAGTTTCGTGCATCTTTCCATTGGTTTGTTATGATCGGACAATATTTGAGAATCTGAGGGTGCAAAAGAAATCTAAATATTGAGAAAATCATCTTAAGTTGTTCATAGCCATGCATATTACTAATCAATAATTAAGTTTGGATGTAGGACATTTACAATGGAGCATGATCTTAATATCTAATGATTTTTGGCATAAAAATATCATTTTGACGCATACAATGTATTGTTGGCTATTGCGCTGCTTATGTGCTCCAGAGACACATTAATTATTACATGAGTTCAAATCCATCAGTGCTTTCCTCTTCGTCTCAATGCTCTGAGCTGTTTTAATTAATCAGGGTCTTGATTACGATGGCAGGTGTTTTCTCTCTTGTAGACCTGACTGAGGAGGAGGAGGATGGCGAGGAAGAGCGGTTATAAAGGTGAGCGCTTCGGTAATATCATCTCCGTGTTTATTCTGATGATAAGACAGCGCTCGGATTATAAACCACTCACAATTTAATAAGTCACATTTTCAGGACTTATGAACAGGACAGTAAAATATGCTACAGTATGTGTTTCTGCTTTTGCACTATTTCTTTGTGTAAATAAGCACCTGCTTCGTGTTTGTTACCGCATGAGATGGGGGGAGGGGGTCCAGAAATGCATCTAGAAATTTCTAAAACTGATTTTTAATCTCTTTTAAAACTAGATTTGATCAAGTGTTTTTCCAGATACACAAAACGAGTCGTTGTTTGATGTCAACATCAAACATTAGCATATTCCCCGCCCACTTGTTGCCTAAAATATCTGTTTCCATGGTAACGCTGTACACAAAGTAACACCGCGCTCTGCTTTAAATGAAATTGACCAATCAGAGCATGATTAGCGTCACACGGAGGCGGGGCTTGGAAAAATTAATCGTTTAAGAGTCGTTGAGCAAATAAGATAAATATAAATGCATTTGCATTTTAACCTGTTGACTCCCAAAACCAAAATATAACACTTTCATAACTCCTAATAGGGGCGCTTTAATGTATGTAGATAACTTTGCTGTGTAAATAGCCTAAGATGCTGACATTGCATTACAAAACATGACTTTGGACTCTGAGCGCTCTGTAAACTCTTATCAGTTTCACAGTCTCTGGTAATGTTGCTCGGAGGGAAATCCGCACATACAAGCATGCGAAGGCAGAGTTATGCATTTAGCAGCGTCACAGATTCCTGCGTGAGGCGATCGTGACGCTCGTGAGAACCTGCTGATGCGGTTAAACCTGCGGTCCGTTATCTAGCAGAAGCACTGGTTCTGAATGAAGAGAGAGAGATGACGGTCATGTAGACTCAGACTGTGACAGTGTTGATGCTTTCTAGCAGCACAGATAGTATTTGTTGTTATAATAATCATCGTTTTAGTGTTTGATTACGTTCTGTCGAAGCATGGCATCGTCTCACACACAGAGGAACGTGTCGGTGTGCTCTGAAAATATTAACGAGAATGAAGTCGTTATGATGATTCTGACTAGAACACATTAATGTTAAACCACTTTTGTGACCCTGGAGCACATTGAGCTTTCCATTGATGTGTGGTTTATGATAGGACATAATCTAAATATTGAGGAAATCATCTTTAAAGATGTTCAAATGAAGTTCTTAGCCATACATATTATTAATCAATAATTGAGTAACTATCACTTATGCTGCACTGAAATAAATAATGTTTTATTTTGTGCCGTTAACTTCTGTTTAACTGCAAGAGCTGTTTCTAAAGACTTCATTTAGTGTCTCTCTGATCTTTGTATCGGGGGGGTGTGTGGCTCGTCTCTTGACCTACATAAGCTGTACGCGAGACTCTGACGTCGAGCTGCGTCTCAGAACTGAACACGTGGAACCCCCCCCCCCCCCTCTTTCTCCAGATGTGTCGGGAGTGGTGTTCGACACGCACTTGAAGATGGTCATGTCTCAAGGAGGAGCGTTCGAGAAGATGAAGGAAAAGGTACAAGGGTTTTTCTCCCGTCTGCATGGCTGTTAATGCTCTTTATGTCCGTGTCTTTACTCTGCATCTCGACTGGACTCGCTCCATTTTTTGACTCTTGGCAGATAAACGCCGTGCGAGCCGTGGTTCCCAACAAGAGCAATAATGAGATCGCTCTGGTGCTGCAGCACTTCGAGAACAGCGTGGATCGAGCCGTGCAGGCCTTCGTGGAAGGTACACACACACACTCTTTTAAACCACATGTTTTTAGGAAAGTATGACATGATCTTGAGCTTTGCTTTTAAATAACTAAACTATGAATATAGCTATAGAAGCTGGCAAAGGAAAGGGACAAAAACAAACACACACCCAGTGCCCTCATGCAGGTCTCATAGGAGGCAGTGTGTGTGTGTGTGTCCCTGGTGTGACGTGACTGTGTGTGTGTGTGTGTGTGTGTATGTGTGTGTTAGGCGGGGCTGTGGAGATCCTGAAGGAGTGGAATGTCACTGGGAAAAAGAAGGTGAGGGAAGAAGCTTCACTCTCCAATGATATATGACGATCCTGAAATAAAACTGTGTGTGTGTGAGTTGAGAGAGAGTGCATGTGTGTGTGAGAGAGAGAGTATGTGTGTCTGTGTGTGTGAGAGTTGACAGTGCGTGTGTGAGAGTTGAGTGTGTGTGTTTGTGAGAGAGTTGAGGTGCGTGTGAGAGAGTTGAGAGTGTGTGTGTGTGAGAGAGTTGAGAGTGCGTGTGTGTGTGAGAGAGTTGAGAGTGCGTGTGTGTGAGAGTTGAGAGTGCGTGTGTGTGTGAGAGAGTTGAGAGTGCGTGTGTGTGTGAGAGAGTTGAGAGCAGAGGTGGAAAGAGTACAAAAATATTCTACTCAAGTAAAAGTACCATTACATTACTGAAATTTTACTTAAGTACAAGTAAAAGTACCAGTCTAAAAATATACTCAAGTAAAAGTAAAAAGTAGCTCATTTAAAATTTACTCAGAGTAAAAATTACTTGTTACATTTTAACAATGGGAGGAAAAAATGGGACCAAAGGTGTCAAACTCAGTTCCTGGAGGGCCACAGCCCTACACAGTGTAGATATTACCCTAATTAAACACATCTGATACAGCTAAACTAATCATTTAGGCTTATTTGAAAACGACATGGTGTCTGTGTGTTGGAGCAGGGTTGGAGCTAAACTCTTTAGGGCTGTGGCCCTCCAGTAACACCCTCCTGAGTTTGACACACCTGGGATATGGGCCTATAAATCTCAAACTAGGTGTTTTTAATTAAAGGAATCAGTTATTTAGAATAATAACACATGTAGGCTGTTACCAGGGAAATTAAATCAGTATCAACAAAATTCATCTTTGCAATGCAGAGGAAACACAGAAGCTTCATCTGAAGTGGTAGATGTATTACACACTGACATGAATGCATTTAGCCTGCAGTTACAAATGCAGAAATTATGTTTTGATAAATAAGACATAAAATGTGACCCTGAACCACAAAACCATAAGGGTCCATTTTCCTAAATTGTGATTTATACATCATCTGAAAGCTGAATAAATCATATTTCCATTGATGTATGGTTTGTTATGATCGGACAATATTTTAAAATCTGGAATCAGGGTGCAAACAATCCAAATATTGAGAAAATCTCCTTTAAAGTTGTTCAAATTAAGCTCTTAGTTTTGATATATTACAGTAGGAAATTTACAAAATATATTAATGGAACATGATCTTTACTTAATATGCTAATGATTTTTGGCATAAAAGAAAAATTTATAATTTTAACCCATACAATGTATTGTTGGCTATTGCTACAAATATACCCCAGCGACTTAAGACTCCAGGCCAGGGTCACAAATGTTAAATAGTCATTTGAAATAAATAAATCAAAAGATACTTTAAATGTTAAATTAGAACCACCAGTAGGTGTCAGCAAGTCACTCATAAGAGAGTCATTGTGATTGAACAGAATCATTTAAACGGTTAATTCATTCAGGAACAAAACACGTCATTGCTCAGAGTCAGAGACGCAAAACTGTGTATGGAATTATTTTGTTGTCGAAATAGAGCAAAAACAGGCAATAAGGTGTCTAAAACGCAAGTCTCTTAATTAACTTCTTGTTTTTTGAACTGTTGTAAAAAGAAAAACTACAGGCCTATGTAATCATGGTGATTTTTTTGAGAAAAACGGCATTCTTCATGTGATGTTGACTTACTATATTAAATTATATAAATATATACATTTTCTGCTTCTATATCTTCAATTTTGTGATCATTCTAAACGCATTTTAACAGACTGAATCACGCAGTGAAAGAAAGCACTCCAGATGCACGCGGACTAGTCTAATCTAACGTTACTAGATTTCACGGCACACTGTTTAGAGTGATTTGTTTGGTTTCTGGCAAAATACTGATAATGTCAAATCGAACATCGTTAAAACAACAATTACTATATTATCTCAGATGATATCGCACACCCTGCACCACTGTCTTTTTGGCTCATTTGTGCAAAACCTTTTGCTAAACCGTCAAAGCTTCATTTTAACCACCAATGCAACGATGCAAGTATTTACCTTACGTTACCTCTACATGCTTGCGAAGGGCGATGTCGAGATGTTATAAGCTGCTAGTTCGGTCTCCCGAGGCAAACACAGCTTACACTGCATAATAGAGCATGAATATATGGCCAGGGATTCACTTCATTCCTTTGAGTTCAACTCCAGCAGAGTACGACAGGGTCTGGTTTTCAGCTGGGTCTGCACCATTAACGCCGGTCTTGTCCGTCTGCATCTTTCTTGTGATTTTAGCGCCAGTTTCTTCTTCTGCCCATTATTTGCTGCAGTTGTTTCCACGGAGCGATTTTTTTTTTACTCAGTAACGAATGTCTTTTAAAATGTAGCGAAGTACAATACTTCACACAAAATATACTTAAGTAAAAGTAAAATTACAGATTAAAAAAATTACTTAAAGTACAAGTACAAAAAAGCTACTCAATTACAGTAACGCGAGTAAATGTAATTCGTTACTTTCCACCTCTGGTTGAGAGTGCGTGTGTGTGTGTGTGTGTGTGTGAGAGAGTTGAGAGTGAGTGCGTGTGTGTGAGAGAGTTGAGAGTGAGTGCGTGTGTGTGAGAGAGTTGAGAGTGAGTGCGTGTGTGTGAGAGAGTTGAGAGTGAGTGCGTGTGTGTGAGAGAGTTGAGAGTGCGTGTGTGTGAGAGATTTGAGAGTGCGTGTGTGTGTGTGTGTGTGAGAGTTGAGAGCGTGTGTGAGAGGTGAGAGTGTGTGTGAGTGAGAGTGTGTGTGGTGTGTGAGTGAGAGTGCGTGTGTGTGTGAGAGAGAGTGTGTGTGTGTGAGTGATAGAGAGTGTGTGGGGGGTGTATGTGTGGAGGGTGGTGTGTGTGAGTGAGTGAGAGAGAGTATGTGTGTGGAGGGTGTGTGTGTGTGTGAGAGTGCGTGCGTGAGACAAGTTGATGAATGAATATTTCTATGGTGTAACTTCTGCTTGCGTTCGCTCGTTCTCTCGCAGCCCAAGAAGAAAAAGAAGCCTAAAGCACAAAGCGAGGCTCCTGCAGATGCAGCTGCTGCCGAAGCGGCCCCAGACGCCGAGTGTCAGGAGCCCCTTAATGGTTTCCATGCCAACGGTTCTGCGGCGGCCGATGGTGATTCGCTGGATTCTCTGAGCGAGCAGCTGGACTCCGCCTCTCTGGACGCGGTGGAGCTCGACTCAGAAACCGCCCCCCCGGAGGAGGCCACAGGTGTGTTCTCTGAGCTCAGGTGGTGCCTGCAGGCTCTGAGCAGTGACTGGGGATTAACTCCGCCCTTCTTTCCTCTGCCGCAGGTGGAGGTGTGCCGTCCACATCAAGCCCCGCCCCTCAGCCCAGCACCAATCACGGAGCGCGACAGTACCATCACAGAACCGGTAACAAGACTCAAACCAGGCCTGTTTCCAGCTCCCACAATCCCTCTGTGCCCGCTCTGTCCGACGACACGCAGCGAGGTCCGGCTGCCAGAAAGATCGGTAAGAGGTTCTTCATCATGTGACTTATTTACTTTTTATTTTATAGTAAATGTTTTGGTTTATCAGAACTCAAAT
>QVTF01006407.1:0-27472 GCA_003573665.1 Oxygymnocypris stewartii
ATTTCCCCAGATAGGAGAGAAGCGGGAAAGTACTGGGAGGTCTCTAAGATATTTATGGGCTTCGTACCAGATTACAATAGTATTCTTTACAAAAGGATTATCTGACCTTTTTCTAAGTTCTTTAAGGGGTGCTGAGTATAAAAAACTGTCAAGTGACAAGCCTTTTGCGGTCAGTTTTTCAACATGTAACCAAGGCACATCGGCTTCACTAGAGAACCAAAACAATGCAGCCCTCAGCTGAGCCGCCCAATAATACCAAAAAAAAAAATTGGTAATTGAAGCCCACCCCTTTCATAGGGCAGATATAACAAAGAAAGTTTCAGTCTTGGCTTCCTGTTGTTCCACATAAAATTAGAGAGAAGTTTTCTTGTTCTTAGAAAAAAATTGGGGGGAGGGGGAAGTGGCAGAGATTGAAAAACATATAGAAATTTGGGTAATATATTCATCTTAATAACGTTTATTCTTCCCATCAAAGAAAGAGGTAGCGTCATCCATCTAGTTGTATCTTCAGATAATTTAGCCGTCAAAGGGTCATAATTGGCTGAACTAAGGAGGCTTACTTTAGGGGTTATTTTAATTCCTAGATAATCAAAACCATGTACAGCATTTACAAATGGGTGACCTTATTTTAGGATTTAATCTCTCTTGTTCATTGAGAAACATAATTGAAGATTTATCTTTATTTATTTTAAATCCAGAAAAATTGCCAAACAGGCCAATAAGCTTTAGGAGGGATGGGATAGACTTCCCCAGTTCTGATAGGAATATGATGGCATCATCAGCATAAAGGGCAATGCGATGTTCTAAAGCTCCTGTACAAATACCTCGAATAGTAGAGTGTGATCTTATAGCTATTGCCAGAGGTTCCATAGCCAGTACAAAAAGTAGAGGAGAGAGTGGTGAGCCTTGTCTAGTACCACGACTAAGCTTAAATGAAGGCGAAATTAAACTGTTAGTGAGTATCCTTGCAGAGGAATCAACTAAAAGAATATCCATCCATTTGCGGAAAAAGTCACCAAAACCGAATCTTGCCAGTATCTCCATTAAGTACGGCCACTCTAGTCTGTCGAATGCCTTTTCGGCATCGAGAGACAGAATGGCCGTATCTGGAGCTCCCTCTCCTGCATGCACCAGGTTAAGAACTCTTCTAACATTATGGAACGACTGGCGGTTTTTAATAAAGCCATTTTGATCTATATGTATCAATTGAGGTAGAACCCTCTCCAGTCTCGATGCTAATGCTTTAGCAATAATTTTGGCATCTGCATTTAAAAGCGAGATTGGCCTAAAAGAACCACATTCCACAGGAGATTTTCCTGGCTTTAGAATAAGAATTATGAGGGCTTTCCTCATTGAAGGAGGGAGACATCCCTGTTGAAAAGCTTCTACATAAGTATCTAGTAAAGGAGATATTAGTTTCTCTTTAAATTCCTTATAGATGTCAATTGGAAGTCCATCAGGACCCGCTGCTTTACCGCCCCTCATATTAACAATAGCATTAGCAACCTCTTCCGGTTCCAGTTCCTTATCGAGCTCATACCTTGTTTCTTCCGTGATAGAAGGAAAGTCCAATCCATCTAAAAAGTTATTTTGATTAGCGGGGTTTGTAGGAGTTTCAGATTGATATAGAGAATTATAAAATGAGACAAAAGTGTCATTAATCTCACCCGGGTCTGTTGTGATTACACCTTTTTCATTCCTAATTTCATTAATGGATCTTTCTGAAGTCAACTTCTTAAGCTGCCAGGCTAATAATTTGGTGGGTTTTTCACCTTGATCATAATAGGTTTGCTTTAATCTTAATATACTATTTTCAGCTTTTAATGTGGAAAGATGTTCATATTCTGCTTTAAGGGCTAATAACTTTTGTTTATTTTGCACGGATTTATCTATATTTATTAATCTCTCTAAATCTCTAATTTCAGTATCTAAATTAATCATATTTTGTTTAAATTTATTAGATTTAGAGCTAGTATAACCAATCATTTGGCCCCTAATATAAGCCTTAAAGGCTTCCCATCTAATAGTCGCTGAAGTCTGATCAGTATTCATGGTGAAGTACAAGTCTATTTGTTCACCAACAAATTTAATAAAGTCAGGGTTCTGCAGCCAATGAGGCTGCTGACGCCACCTAGAGGAACCTTTTGTTAACTTTGACTCCTTATAAAATATTGAAGTTGGGCAATGGTCTGATAAGACAGCACTATCATATATACAACTGTCTATATTCGTTAGTATTCGTTAGTAGAAATTGGAATTAGGAAATAATCTATTCTTGAAGATGATTTAGACAATGATGAAAAGCAAGAATATTCCTTTTTTGAAGGATTTAGGGTTCTCCAGGGGTCACATAAATTTAAATCTTTCATAAATTCTTTAATTTTTTTCCTGCTTTGAGAATGAGAACTATCCAGTCCCGAAGAGCGGTCGAGCAGGGGGTCCAAAGTACAGTTAAAATCACCTGCTATTATAACCATACCAGGAAGAGAGGCTAGGAGTATAAAAAGATTTTCAAAAAACATTGGGTTATCCTCATTTGGGCCATAAATATTAACCAAATTAATAGCTTTACCCATGTAGCTTCCCTGTACTATCAAATATCTACCGGCCTTGTCAGTAATACTATTATTTACTAAGAAGGGTGCAGACTTATGAATCAGGACCATAACTCCTCTGGCATGAGAAGAACAACATGAAGCCAAGACTTGACCTGGCCATCTTCTCTGCACCTTCAATAGTTCCTCTTTGAGTAGATGAGTCTCTTGCAAAAATACTATGGAAGATTCCAATTGTTTAATCCTTGTCATAACTTGTTTAAGCTTAACCAATTGGATCATCCCTCTAACATTCCAAGATGTGAATTTCAGTTTATTTAGTGAGATTTTCTCTAAATTGGGATATGTTTGTCATCTTTATATAAATGTTTATTAAGTAATATTTTGATGTGGAAGTTATCCAGAAGATCTGCTCTAATAAGAAGTAATTGTTAACAAAAAAAACAAAAAAATACATTAATTCAAAAACCTGCCATGAACAAATTACATTAGCTGTCCACCCGAACACGACAGCCTGATCCCCTTGCCCTCCCGTTTTAATAACTTGGGACTCAGTTATGTCCCGACACTGATCCAATATCAAAAAGGGAGCAGTTAACGCAAACTAAGCGATCGGCTAAACAAAACAAAAACAAAAAAAACATTGTTTTTTATATATATATGTATATAAAATAAATGTTATTATATGCAACTCCTGGCATCACTCTGTAGAATTATAGACATTCACCTTAGAAATATCTTACCAATTATGTAGATGGACTCTTTAAGGAAAATATATTTACAGTGCGTCACAAGTCTCTTATTCACTACCGCATTGGTTACAACCATTATGGAAACAGTGGAAAAAAAAACATACTATATCCATCATAAAACAAGGAATCTGCATAACAAACGTGAAAGATGATAATTCCGAATGGGCATTTTTGAATAAGGAAAAGACTTCCCTACTGGTCTTTTATGCTTCACATGTATTCTGTATTCCCTGTATGAACTTTTCGGCGTCAGACGGGTCCTCAAATTCCCGGGTCTGTCCATCAACTGTCAGACGTAGTTTGGCAGGGTAAATTAGTCCATAGATTATGTTCATGGATCGCAGTCGCTGTTTAACACCGTCAAATCGTCTTCTTTGGCGAAGTACCTCGGCAGATAAATCAGGGAAAACCTTGATCTCTTGCTCACCATACATTACTCTACCTTTAGCCTTGACCGCTTGCATCACTCGGGTTTTATCTTGAAAGTTCAGAAACTTCATGATTAGCACCCTAGGAGAAGATCGACTGGATTGTGGCCTACCAGGTAGCCTGTGCGCTCTCTCTATGATGGGCGGAGTTGGAAAGGTTTCGGGGCCTAGCGCTACAGGTAGCCATTTTTCCAGGAAGGCAACTGCATCTGGATTTTCTACCTTTTCGGGAAGATTAACCAGCCTGAGGTTCGATCTTCGCGAACGGTTTTCAAGATCATCCAGCTTGCGTGTGAGAGAAGCAATGTGCTTAGTTGCATCTTCCAGCTTGTTCTTTTCTGAATTCACCGCGTCTTCTACGTTGCTTATACGTTCTTCGGCCAAATCCATGCGCCCGGAGAAGTCTCTTATGTCCTTTTTGACATCCTGTATCGCGTTTAGAACTCCATCAAACTTTGTGGAAAAATCACTTCTCATTAGATCCAGTTTCTGAATTACATCTAACTTTCGGCAGGTGTTGTCACAACTTGCTTCTCTCTGAGGTGCACTGCAAACGGTATCTGATGAGCTAATGCTACTAGCATCCCCTTCGTCGTCATGTTGCCTGACTGAGGAAGATTCCAGTTTTGGCTTTTCTCTGCGTTTTCTTGACGGCATCTTGAGACTTAAATCGCCGCAAAGAGTTACCAAAACAAATTAATATCGTGTCGGTGAATAAATAGGATGGTGTTCAGGATTTAAACGAACAATGCCAGGAGTTCACAAAAAAGCGTGCGCCTAGCTCGGAGTCATAACCACGCCCACAACAGCACCTTTGATTCAGAGTAACTGAGAGAATGGAGCGTCCAAGACCGTGGCACCCATTCAGAGTGCCAGGAATGTGTGGCCTGTTTAAGACCACATGCATAATGACTTTGTTGTCAGTAACAATTTGCTTGGTAATACTACACTTCACAACAGGTCTGAAGGTGTTACCAACAGGAGATCAGACCAAAAATATGATGACACAAGTAGCGGAAGTTACAGTGAAAGGTGTTAATTGAGTTATGATGTTTTTATGTTTCTTCCTGAGAATGATTGATATGTAAAGAAGGTTAAAAGCAGCAGTTATCCGTGTTACGAGATGACGTACAAGGAGAGGGGTTGAAACTGAGGGATTTTTTACATACTTTTAATATTTACATTTTATATTACAGAAGTAACTCAACAGTGATAAATTGATATGTTTATTTCCTAATATGAACTATACTATTTCTTGTTTATACTATGGTGACTGAGGGTTCGGTTTAGGCCGAGGGTGCAACAGCAGTGCCTGTCCATTCAGCCCGGCTATAGAATAAAGTCTTTACTATGCTTGCTAACCTTCAGGGTCTGACCCAACAAAAACAGCCTAAGCATTTTTCAAATTTTCAAAAGCTTACTTCACAGGTTCAAGAAGAGTGATCATTTATGTGAAAATCAGAGATGAAGAGTATAAGTGTGATTTAATGGCTTGAACTTATTTATTATAATTTTTACTATTATTATTACAATGTTTGATTAATCAGTTAACAGAGAATGATAAAAAGAGAGGAATTGTAAAGGAATTTTCCCTTATGTGTATTAATCTTGATTGAAACATAGATTCCAGATGTATGCATTATATGTTTTCTCACTCGTAGTTAGAAAAGCATTCTTTGTGTGATTTACTATGAGAGAGGTAAGGAAAAGCAGATGGTTAAAGGGTCATCATGGGGGCATTTGCAACTTATAGCCTGGGGGTCATGGGGGCATTTGCAACTTATAGCCTGGGGGTCAGGGGGGCATTTGCCTGCCTTTTCTGTATAACCATTAATAGGTAAACAAACTGGTATCTCTCCCTGTAGGGAGGGGAGAAAGGAGGCCTTGAAGGAGAACTATAAAACAGACCGGCACTGCCTTTCCTTATCTCTCCTCACTGACACGCTGATGTGTATTGGTGACGAGGATCTTCTCTTGCAAGAGAATAAATACCTTTATTACTATAATTTGGACTCAGAGTTGTCTCTTACTCAGTGATGATGTTTGTTAGAAAGAAATTGCCACAACAGATTCAAACCAGCGAAGTGGAATCCCAGTGATATCCAGTGATGAGAGGGTGGACAGGAGGATCTGATGATTGACAGTGTCAAAAGCGGCAGAGAGATCCAGCAGAATGAGGACTGATGATTTGGAATTGGCTTTTGCAATTCGCAGGGCTTCAGTGACTGAGAGTAGCGCAGTCTCAGTTGAATGACCACTCCTAAAACCTGACTGTTTAGTGTCCAGTTTGTTGTTCTGTGAAAGAAACAATGAGACCTGGTTAAAGACAACTCGTTCGAGTGTTTTGGCAATGAATGGAAGGAGAGAGACAGGTCTGTAGTTTTCTAAAAGAGAAGTGTTAATGTAGGTTTTTTGAGCAGTGGAGTTACCCGAGCCTGCTTGAATGCAGTGGGGAAGATGCCTGTGAGGAGAGATGTGTTGATAATGTGTGTGAGTGCTGGTAGGAGTGCGGGAGAGATTGCTTGGAGAAGGTGTGAGGGGATAGGGTCTAGAGGACATGTTGTAGGATGGCTGGAGAGGAGAAGTTTGGATACTTCCGCCTCAGTGAGGGGACAGAATGAGAAGATGGGAGTTTGAGCAGTGGATCTAGTTGGTTTGGGGTCCTGTGTGAGTGGAGGTGAAAACTGACTGCTGATTGTTTTAGTTTTGTTTGTAAAAAAAGTTGCAAAGTTATAAGCTGTTATAGACGTGGTGGGAGGTGGTGAAGGGGGACAGAGGAGAGAATTAAATGTTCTGAAGAGATTACGCATATCTGGAGCATTGTTGATCTTGTTATGGAAATGTGACGATTTGGCAGTGTGGACTTCAGCGGAGAAAGATGAAAGAAACGATTGATACATACTCAGGTCCGACCGCTCGTTTGATTTTCGCCATTTTCTCTCTGCTGCTCGGAGTCTGGTCCGATGTTCACGAAGAACATCAGATAACCAGGGGTTAGAAGGGGCAGTCCGTGCTGGCCTGGAGGAAAGAGGACAAATGTAATCTAAACTCTTCAGCTCAATAAGCTGTTCCTGCATATCAATTGATAGCTCGTTTGCTGTGCACACAAATGGATCTCGAACCCACGCAAAAGAGCGATAATCCTCTTTAAAGTACGTCGCAAATTGTTTTCTCATTGCTGACAGGTGCTCAGATGCTGATTTAAATAGGGAGGAGAAATCATGTGACGTGCCTGCATCAGTGATAAAGTCTGCAAGGCTGGGGAACATGTCGCAGTTCCCTCGACTGATGCGGCCATGCCAGAGGTCTAGTTTTTGTGTGAAGGCGTGCACTTTGTCTGCAAGGAGCAAAATATGAGTTTTGCGGCCTTGCAAAGACAGGTTGAGGCCGTTCAAGCGGTCAAATATATCGACCAAATAGGACAGAGACGCAAGCCACATAGTGTCATCCAGATGCTTCGCCAGATCTGATTTGATTTCTGTCAAAAACCACTTCACCTCCTCTTGCAGCTCATACAACCGCTGTAACACCTGCCCCCTGGAGAGCCAGCGAACTTCAGTGTGCAGAAGCAGCTGTTTGTGCCCTGACCCCATCTCCTGGCAGAGGACCCCAAACAAGCGAGAGTTTAGCGGCCGTGATTTGATGAGATTTATTATTTTCACGGATTGGTTCAACACGGAGTCAAAAAGAACTGGCATTTTTTTAGCAGCTAGTGCTTCGCGATGGACCATGCAATGTGTCCATTTCACAAGTGGAGCTACTTGCTGAACGCGAGTAGCTAGGCCACGCTCACGCCCCGTCATTGCCTGCGCACCATCCGTGCATAGGCCAACGCATCGGTCCCAGGCCAAACCATTTTCACGGATAAAAATATCAAGGACATTGAAAATGGCTTCTCCTGTAGTGTGCAACTGAAGAGGCCGGCAAAACAGGACATCCTCCTCAATCGCCTTGTCCCGCAGATACCTGACATAAGTGAGGAGCTGTGCCTGCCCAGCAATATCAGTGGATTCGTCCGGCTGCAGCGCGTAGTAAGGACTCTTTTTTACGAACTCTATCAGTTGCTCTCTGATATCATTGGGGTTAGGGTGCATCAAATTTGAATGAGAAATTTAAATTTCAAAAGATCAATTTGGCTGGCTTTGCAATTTGTTCCAATTAACATAAAAATGACTTTTGCAAAGTTTTGAGGAATTCCATTAGGAATTTAGGAATTTAGGGGTGCCACCTAACACATGAACTTTGGCGAAATTTAAAATAAATTGATTTTTTTTTGTCTAATTGCCAGAAGGTTGACCTGGAAATGTTGAATACAGTGAACTTTTATTCAGTAACATGTTCTATAGGGTTATCAAAGTAAAAGTTGTTTGTTTGACCTTTGGGCAACTTGGGCATTTCTCAGAATTCAACTTTCAAGATTCTCCATTCATTTGTCCTATAGACAAAATGAATGGAGGTCGATGGGACATGTTCACGTAGCCTTACCCTGAATTTTGTGCAGCAGAGATGGATGTCGGACACACATATAAAGTTTAATTGACTTTATTGTTAAACACAAGGGGCGATACTGACACACTTAAAAGAACAAACCCTCTCTAGTGGCTAACTCACTGGCAACTAACAGGGCCTAATGGTAAGAGCTGACACTGACTAAACTTCAAACTTAATTGCTCAGTCTGTGCCAGAGTCTGCTCCACTGAGCAACATCACCAGGGAGAAAGAGAGAGGAAATGGAACCTGAACTCTGAACCTAGTCAGTGCGTCTCCCCCCAGATATGTCTCCCCACCCGCCACCCAAGAGTAACCGTCCTATTCAGGGATTAGCTTGCGTTTGCAGCGGCGAAGGTTTGGCTGTTGGTTGCGGTCATGTTCAACTGCCTGCAGCACATTCTGCAGGTGCTGCTCCTTCCTTGCCACTGCGATGAAGTCGGATGTGAGCTTGACGCCACAGTCATTGACCACGTTCATTGCACGTACATTGACCTCACTTTTTTTGAACACAGCATTGGTCGCCCATTCCTTCACATCGAGAGACATAAATTCTGGATCAATGTGCAGCTGGTGCATCCCAAACCAGCAATCCTTATTGGTGAGGTCAGCCAAGCTGGTGGTTGGCAAGAGGGTGGGGAACTTTGGCTTGCCAAAGCCAGTGCCAAAGCGCTGCTTAGGGATGTGCATGTGGAGATCAGCGGGCTTGTGCTCCAAGATCACTCTGGCAAGTGCACGCTTGTCATCATTGGGCACCTTGCTGCTGAAGAGAGCCAGGGGTAGCATCTCACCTGTCAGGTACCAGCGATGCCTCTCCAGCGCCTTGATCGCTGATGCTGCAATGCCCTCATCTACAGCCTTGTATGCCTGCAGGTGGTGGTAGAGTGTCAGGTCATTCCAGGCAGCATCTACAGCTTTCTCGCAGGTCAACCACCACTTGGCACCTGCTGCCGTGTGGTGATTGTGCCCTGGGGAAGCAACGCAATGTGCTGCTCCATCAAAGCCAGCTTGAGAGTATAGAGCAGCTTGGCCATCCATCGTGCCTTGTGGAGCGCTCCCGGTCGTTGGAAGGTCACTGCAGTCTGCTCTTCACCATCTGCATCCAGAAACACAAGACACAGCTGCATAAACTCATGGTAGTCACCTCGCTTGTGGTCAGTGACTTCTTTTGCGCAACTGACAAGTTCAGCACGTAAATTGCCCAGGAGTGGTTGCCAGGAATGTAGCGGGACCATTGGCTGCTGGATTCTTGTGGTAACAGGTTCCATTTCTCTCTCAGACGTGTGAACAAGGTAACCTCTGGCGAGCGTGATGACTCCACCTTCAGGTCTGTGAAAACCTGGTTCAGGAGGACCTCACCAATGTGGTGCCGGCACCCAGACCAAAGCAGTGGTTGGCCCAGTGAGAGCTGTATGGCAATGCAGGCTGCTGTGAGATGGCCGGTATTTGACGCAGTGGTGTCAAATGCCATGTTGACAACCTGGTCAGAGCAGCACCAGTCCTGCAGCAACTTGCATGTCAACCGGGCAATGATCACTCCACATGCCTTATTGGTCTGCTGCTTATACGCCGGGACACCAAGCAGTTTCAGCTGTTCTGCATCTCCAACCACCACTGTAAGACGCTCCTCCAACTGGCGCACATTGCTGAGCATCGGTGTTAACTTGCTGTCCCAGTGTAGGGTGCACAATGGAGGTGATGTCCACTGCTTGTGCTGTTCCTCACTGATTGTCTCCAGCACTTGGCGTCTTGCTCAGTCAGCTGTTGCGTAAGATGCAAAGAGATGTGTACAATCACCGCCTGACTCTGCAACAAGGCCACGCATGAAGGCAGCCTGTTGCATTGGTGACATCTTCAACCTTGTAGCCAGTGACACGACACTTGGCCGGCTAAGGATGTGGAATGAAGACGTTTGTTCCAGTCTTATGCTTGTGGGATGGTTCACCCTCAGATGGTGGATAGACTGTGTTAGTATCCTCCTCTGACTCCTCATCACTCTCCGACTCCAAGCTGGACATTGCCGTCATCTCCTCCAGCTTCTTTTCACAGCGGGACTGCCTGGCTGCTGCGGCAGTTTGACACTCCTCTCGCCGCTTCACCTTAAGCTGCCGCTTTTTGTCCAATACACCAAATGTGGCCACTCTGTCAGTCTTCATGCTGGCCAAGAAAGCTAGGTCTTCTGGGTTATCAATCAGCTTTACAACATTTGGAGGCCACAGCGGAAATGTGGCATCAAGTCTGCACTCCATTTTCTCCAATTGTTTTGCTGTAATCTCACTGGAGCGCTTGGCCTGGGAGATTTTCCACAGCTTGTTGTTAGCATTGACTAAGTCTACCATCTTGTGGCAAACACACTTGTCGCTCACCATTGGAATGTTGGCTCTCTTGTAAAATGGCCGCAACTGCTTTAGGACAACCTTGGCTGCCTCGAACTGCGACAACGCTCCATTTGCACCAGGTTTCTTGGCAAGCGTGCAGCGTAAGATCTGATGACCAGTTGGTAGTTTGGCGCCGGTGATGATGCCATCCTCACTGGTGATGCTGGGGCCCAGACCAAAGACCAGGCTGCGACTGCTAGTCTGGCAGGGACCAGTTGGTGAGGGCAGCATCTTAGGAGAGCTGGATCCTGGGGTGCAGGTTGTGTTGTGCAGTGCCTGAGAATGAAAAGGATACAAGCTCAAGGATAGTGTTTAAAATCATATCTTACCATACTTAATATCAATTAATTATGATAAACCATTCTTGCATAAGCCTCAAATTTTAGCTGTACATAGTCTAACTTCATCATAACTTACTGTTACATCACTACCAGAGTAGCTAGCTGTGCTTGCAAATATACTTGTATTTAAAATGTTAATTTACTGTAACAACTACAATGCTACTCTCAATAAACTTGAGACATCTATACTCTAAATATGACATTGTCCACTCTAGAATACTGTTGACGTTAAGCTTAATAGCTTAGCTAACATAGATAGCTAACTGTGGTTAGCAAACTGTTGCTAATACCTATAAATATGACTTAAATGACTTATGATAAATAAGTATACAAAGACACAACTACAGATATGATAGTAATATGTAATAATACATACCCAATACAGAAAGATCATCTCAGTTTTCTTGAGCTGTAGTATTGTTTACCTCAGATCTTAATGGCGACCATTGAGCACTGTTAACCACTTTATCCAACAACAACAGATGTGCGGTGGCACCCTTAAATCATCATGTACTGGAAAAACATTTTGCATGTGTTGTTTCTACATATATTGGAACACTTTTAGCACCCAGCCATATCAAAATTCAAGAATTGTGTTTTTTTGATGCATCCTATTGGACATGTCTTCAATTCTCCTAGCGAATGTGTCATTGGACAGTGGTACTGCACCGAGTTTGGCTGCTGCATTATCGCCTATCATTATTCTGCACATGTCTTGCGCTGCCGGCAAAATGAAAGTCTCGGCGATTGTCTATGAGCGCAGCACACACAAATAATTTTGAGGGGTATTTTTGACAATTGAGAGCCACCAAATGACGAATATGAAAAAACGAATACGACAGTTTCGGAATCAGTCAGGGTGCAAGGACCTTAAACCTTTGAGGCTTGCGCAGCTTCTCGAGGAGAAATCAAACAAATGAGCGCCGTTTTCTAAAGTCTATGAGCGCAGCACACACAAATAAACTAAATTGACATACTGCAGTTAAATTTCAAAATGTGGTGTTTTTATATTTATAACATTTGAATACAGTTCAGAAACATGCATCACACGACCTGACGACCAAGAGAGCTGACAATTGACCATCACTTAATTTACCATCACCTCAAGATTGAAAATGTAACACTGATTTCCTATTACAGTTCAACAAACAAGTTAATAATATTAAGTCACTTACATTTTAGACGAAATAATGACTGTTTTGGTCTATTTTAGCAGCGAAAATACATCCGATAAATCCAAACAAAGATCACAGCATAGCGCATCTCACAGCAACACTCAATGGTGTTTTGAATGATTCAGTGTTTTGAACGAATCGGTTGAGTCAAAGATTCAATGACCCATGCACAAACATCTGTCTCATTCTTGATGAATCGGCCGTTTGAAGGAATCGTTTGAATGAACGACTCAATGACTCGCTTAATATAACTGCTTATCACCTGCATTTGCGCTCACTATCGACAAACCAATCAAATTTGTTCAAAACTATTTTTTTAAATCAGTCGAAACACATTTAAATTTTTATTCAGGAGTTATGTATATACAAAACTATAACTTTTTATGACAGTAGTTTAGTGATAAAAAAAATTTGGAAATTTTTTTTTTCAGTTTTTTTTTTCTCCCATCCTGTAGCCTAGTCGCGCCCCCCCGGGAGAGTGTCCGCGCCCCACCGGTTGAGAACCACTGGCATAGTACAACACACGCTTCGGCTGGTCTGGTATTTTTGAGACAACTCCTCCAGTGGCATCAAGATAGAGGGCCACAGGAGACCTACTTCACAAATGATGCACAAGAATGCTGAGGCCACACTCTGTGTACAAATGAACAATGAACGGATTCATACTGAAAAGCTGTATGTAGCCTGGTATTCTGAAGTATTTTGGCCCACATTCCTTGAGTAGTCCCTGCAGTAGGTAGATTTCCATGAAGATATCAGAGTGAATGGATTGCTTTTTCCTCATTTCTGAACCTATTACTTTCAACACTTTTTTATTAAGACATTCAGTCATGTTCCCAGCAAGCAGTTGCTCTTTTGGTGTGGACTGAAGTGTGCTGTAATAAAGCTGACTGGGTCCATGCGTTAGGGCCTTTGCTATTTTTCCTCTTTTTTGGTTGGTTGCTGGCCTAGGGCCTTTGTCTCTGAAAGCTTGTGTTCTATGTCTCCAGTTTGTTGGACTAGAATTTGCACATCTTGGTCCGATGCAACAGGATTATTTTGCACTGTGAAAGAGTATTTGGCTGGGCAAGAGGGGAATGTGCAGCCTGCTTTCATTGATAAATATGGAGCGTTTTTTTTCCTGCTCCAGGGAGCCTTGATATGTTGATATTTAAATGAGAGAGTACAAGATGGAATTTTCTCTTTAAAGATGTTGTACACATGGTCTGTCCAAGGTCCTTTTAATTTGGAGGTTTCTTTTTGTGGCCTGATCCTATCCCACAATTGTCTTGCCATAGAGATAAAAAAAGGTTTCTTCACCTGTGGACATTCTCTCAAAACATCTACACCAGGCTCTCACTCCTGTATTTTCATAGTCTCAGGTGTACTCTTTAAACCCTCTGAGTCTGTGTGTGGATCTTGGTAGATAGGTTGAGAGTGGAAGTCTGTCTGTCTTTCAGAAATGTCAGTGTCACACTGGGTGTTTACCTCTTCGTAGATATGGTCTGTCTGTCTTTCAGAAATGTCAGTGTCACACTGGGTGTTTACCTCTTCGTAGATATGGTCTGCCTGTCTTTCAGAAATGTCAATGTCACACTGGGTGTTTACCTCTTCGTAGATAGGGTCTGTCTTTCAGAAATGTCAGTGTCACACTGGGTGTTTACCTCTTCGTAGATAGGGTCTGTCTGTCTTTCAGAAATGTCAGTGTCACACTGGGTGTTTACCTCTTCGTAGATATGGTCTGTCTGTCTTTCAGAAATGTCAGTGTCACACTGGGTGTTTACCTCTTCGTAGATAGGGTCTGTCTGTCTTTCAGAAATGTCAGTGTCACACTGGGTGTTTACCTCTTCGTAGATAGGGTCTGTCTGTTTTTCAGAAATGTCAGTGTTACACTGGGTGTCCACATGTGTCTGTTCTGTAGCTGTGGTACATAAATGTAATCAATTAATACATTTTCAAGGTTGTGGAGTGGGTAGAAAAAGGGGTGTAAAGACAGAGAAAAAGAGTGGAACAGGTAGAATGAGATGAGCAGAGAAGAGGATGTAAGAAAAGATTACTTTCATTACACTGCTGTAAAGCGATCTTACAGTAGATGAGAAGCACTAGAAGGGAAATGTTACAAAACAAAGAAACAGAATATAAAGTAAACACACATTGGAATATACTGTCAGTTACTGTACAGCCAACTTTAGCAATACTCATATAAAGAAAGAAAGAAAGAAAGAAAGAAAGACAAAATGTAAAAAATGTATTCAGCATCGTCTGCCAAATTGCATTACAGTATTGGTAATATCCTTATTTGTTGTACTAGTTTCAACAAATAAGGATAGTTTCTTAGTGCAGTTTCTTAGTGTTCTGACAAAACACTTTCTCTGCCTCCCCTAGCCTACATAGTTGACTCTTAGTCCTGCACAAATAGGCTACAGCACATATAAGGACTACTTGGCTAAAAATCAATTCACCACACTGCAAGAAGTGCTTTTCTTACTTAGAATTTTTTGTCTTGTTTCCAGCCAGAATCTCTAAAAAATATTAAATCAAGAAGGATTTTGTAAAAAATTATTGTCTTGTTTTCAGAAAAAAACAAGTCAAAATTAAGTGCATTTTTTTTTTAAACAAGCAAAATAATTTGCCAATGGGGTAAGCACAATTATGATTTTTTTTCTAAAACAGCAGCCACAATAGCACTTATGTTTTATTTATCTTTTCCTTTTTATTCTAAACATTCCCAAACGCATTAACTATCACGAAATACCTTGATTCTCACCTTTATAGATTATGTTAGTTGAACTATAGTGGCCGATGGTCAAAGTAGCCTACTAATGTAGTCTATTATGCATAAAAGCCTGTCTGTTTACTTAAGTAACAAATATGGGTATCATGCCATAACATATTTTTAATACGACTGACTTTATATTTAATGTGAATTTAACATTGAAAGTTAATGTGAATAAAAACATTGTAGGTTGGTTAAGCTATTTATCATAACACTTTCATTCTACAGAAAGAGAGCAAAGAAAATTTTCACTGAAATTCTAGACTTCAAGCACTATCAAAAATCTCATAAAAATCACTGAAGCTGTTTACACTATGAAATGAATATCTTCATTACAGATTCATACACACATCTGCACTTTGTTGTTTCTAACAACATAATTCGCCAGAAAGAGGTAGGCTATTCAGTCAGCGAGCGAGTGAAGAAAACATTTTAGCGAACATTTTAGCGATGACTCATCTGAATACCTCTGATTGGTCATTGTATTCAAAAGCTCAAAAGAATCGTGTGTGATTTGTTATAATGCGCAGTGCTGTAAAAATGCGTCTGTGTCTGGATCAGCGCCAGCCAGTGAACGCAGATTTGAATTTAGCAGCTGATGATAGACGCATGTACAAAAAGTTTTGAGAAACGTGTCTTTGTTTCGAGACCTGTACAAATGTTTTGGAAAATTGGGCCAAATTAATCTGTTACAGTGTGTTAGCAATAGAGAAATACTGTAAAGAAAGAATTAGTAAGGCCATTTCAAATAACTTTTTAATTCTTTTAGTATTGTGATTTCATTCTTTTACCTTGAACTTCTGGCTCCACTTCTCTCCCAGTGTGATGGTGTCCCCGTCCAACACCTTCTGCAGCCAGACGTACTCTTTCCTTGCCTTGTCGGTTTATTCTCCAATTCTCCCATATCCATGCACGGTTTCTTGGTGTGTCATCATTAAATAAATCTATGGCAAGCTGGGACCATAAATCTGATGATTTAGCAGTGTTTCTATTCAAGTTTCTACCTAGACTGTCCATCGTCAGAGAATTTGGCATTGTGAGTGGCTGTTGTTCCTCTGACCAGAACCTTAATGTTTCACAACATTGTCCTGTGTAAAAGTGCTTGTCACTGTGAGAAAATATGTGTTATCATGATGTTTACAAGTAAGTTCAAACTTGAGGGAATATGTGTGTGTGTGTGTGCTGTTGAAAACTTTGTTCTTCTAAAGTGTAGAAAACTCAGAAGAAAAGACCAGGAGACTTCGGATTGGATTGTCAGCAGAATTTCTTTATTCTATGACATGTCTTGTTATCTGCAGTCCTCGAAGATCTCATCTTAAGTCATTTTTACAGGGTATCTTATAGACAGAATTGGAGGAGGGGCTTTTACAGGTTGAGACAAAAACATCAAAGAAAGCTAACATCTGAGAGCAGCGTTAGTTGGTTCCGGGAAACTTCCCGTGGTCCAATAAACCTATCGAATCCACGTCTGGCCAGGACACAGTTGTCTGACTCATTGACAAAAGGCACAGCTGTCCCAAGCCCAAATGGTCAGGAAACGATCTCAAGCACCTTTGCCTTGCCCGACACCTCTTAGTCAGGACGTGAATCCACATCAAACATAGAATAACATTTGTGATCCTTCAATCCCCTCTTTGAGAGTTCTAATAACTCTCACAAAAATACAAATTTAGACACTTAAAAGTTAATTCTTGTAACTTGTAATCGTTACAGGCACATTGTACATGTTCTGTGTTGCTTATATGTAATTGCATGCTGACACAGAAACAAAACATGCAATTAGGGTCCGTGAAGATTTTACGGGTAATAATCTTTTCTGGTTGGAACTGTCATTTCCTTGTGAGAGGCGGGCGTCATTTGCTGACAGAAACACTTGATACTGTGGATGCATAGATAGTACGCAAGTAGGAGAAACAACAGCAGAATTGCTATTTCCTTGATCCACAGCCAGGGTTTACCTAACAAGTTTCCGAACCATGAAGAATTATCTTCAGTCATCTGGTGTAATTTTGCTGAAAGACCAAGAATGTCTTGTTGGATTTTGTTCAAGTTCTCTGTTGGATCCATTAACCCGGTGCAGCATTCAGGACCGATAATGGTACAGGCTCCCCCTTGTGTTGCAAGAATGTAATCCAAGGCCACTCTGTTCTGTAAGATCATCATCTTGTGCGAGGCAAGAGTGTCCTTAATGTTGCCCAGGGCCAAAACCGTATCATTGGCCAGTTTCTGTACTGAATCCGACAGGCTTCTGACCTGATCGAGAGCCTGCATGACACCATACGATGGGATTAATGCTCCAAGAGTTCTTGACCACCACGTTTGTACACAAGTGAGTCCTGGAATGCAGCCATCTTTGTTGGTAGAAGCTGAATTTTGTAGATGTGGAGAACTTGAGGTGGAGTGTGTATTTTCTCTGATGGCTGGTAGGACATAAACCAGGGTGCACCTGCCATTGAATTGGCTGGGTAGGATGCTGTAGACAGAAGTCCCACATAACCACAAAGTGCCAGTCGTGGAGGAATCATACACCACTGATTTATGGCAAAAAATTTCGGTAGGGATGGGTTCCCGTAGAGACACTCTTTTAAATCATTCTCCTCTTTCTTATCTGATGTAGTAACGTACACATTGAATTCGGTTCTTCTTTCAATCACAAAGCTGCAACGTTCACGAGGAATTTCACCCAGTGTAGTCGATGCTGGAGCATGATTTTCCATGCACCAATAGAACATCCTTGGCATGAGTAGATCTGTCATGATGGGAGTAGCTGAAGTTAGGTTGCAGGATGGTAGTCCAGGAATGCAACACGAAGAGGCTGGAGGGATTGTTACGTTGTGACATGTATCCTTGTTGTATAATCCACTGGTATGATGATCGAATAAGGTACACGTATCACATTTGGAGATAGGGTGTGCCACCCATGGGATTCCTGCTCCTACTGAAGGTGCGTGCGGCATGCAAACGTTCTTTCCAGCAAACAAGGCATTTCTTGACATATTCATCAGCTCTACGAATATGTTGTTTCTGGGGTCTACACTTTGTGTGATGTCCATGATGGTTAATAGTACGAAAATCTTGATCATGTTGATGGATGACTGAAGTTCCCGTATGTGAGTCTCTGCGTTGTGTATTTTTTTTTGTTTTTTTTCTTGTGTGATAGTTGGCTCGGCGATGGGTCTAGTTGTTTTCTAGAGGTTGTGGCTTTATCCGCAGGTGAGAAGGGTGGTGCATATGGATCTCAGGACAGCCATCAAATGGTATCTGCACAGAGGAAGAAAGAAACACAAACAAGAGAGAACAACAGTACAGAGCAGTATTTGTAGAGTCTGATCCTCTGTTCAAAATATAGTCTGCTATGGTTGTTCCTTCTTTCCCTATTTCTTAATTCCTGCGACACCTAAAGAACAGTGAGGAAGGGATGGACTAATGGAGGGGAAAGGCCTATGAGGAAATCTTCACCGCAGGGTTGGCCCCCGAAGCCTGTTGCTTTCGGTTCTTCCCTGGGCTCCTCACTGGTTCTTGTGTCTGCCCTATCCTATCCCTGCAGGGGGAGGAACAACCTTACAATGTGACACATGAGTCCAAGTTTTCCTTCCCTGACACAATACTGCAGCTGCTGTAATCAACATCACTTGATGTGGTCCGTACCACTTAGGCTCTAATGGCTTGTTTTTGAATGCCTTTATCATGACCCATTGACCTGGGATGATTGTGTGTCCACCTTCTGGTGGAGTCTGCCAACACGACTCAACTCTCTCTTTGGCACTCTGCACTGCCTTTGTGAGGTTTTCACAGTAAGCGATCAGGGCATCTGAAGCAATGTGCACATCAGCATTTCTAAGATCAATCACACCTGGCATCTGCATTGGGCGTCCAGTAATAATCTCATGAGGGCTCAGTCCTACTGATCTGTTAGGTGATGCTCTCATACTACACAGTACTGCGGGCAGTGCTTCAACCCATGGTACTCCTTCCTGATGCATTTTGCTTAGCCTGGTTTTGATTGTTCTGTTTGATCGTTCAACCTGTCCTGATGCTTGTGGCCTATAGGGGCAGTGAAGGTTCCACTTAATCTTCAACATTCTAGACACTTCCTTGACTACCTGTCCTGTGAAGTGGGTACCTTGATCTGAGTCAATGCAATCTGGCAATCCCCATCTGGGAATGAAATCAGTGACAAGACATTTAGCAGTATGTGCAGCTGTAGCGCGCCCTGTTGGATAAGCTTCTACCCATCTTGAGAACTTGTCTATTACTACCAAAACGTCAGTTTTTCCTTTACAAGGGGGCAACGATATGTAATCAACTTGCAGGTGACGAAATGGCCCTGGTGGAGCTGGGGTATGTGCTGCTGGTGTAATGGCTGCTGGTACATCATTATTTTTCTGACATGTAACACATCTCTTGACTGTTTCAGTGGCTGCGTTTCTGAATTTTGGATTCCACCATTGATTTGAGAACCTGTGATTCATCGTTGCTGGACCACTATGACCCAAACTGTGTATTTGTTGAGCCAAATATGGCAACAGTGATTCGGGAGCAACATACTTTCCCCCTTTGGTCCAGCAGCCGGATGAATCCACAGTGGCTCCTTTGTCTAACCATGTCCATGCTTCATATAGAGGAACGTCTTTATACAGATCAACGATTGATTCAGGAGGTAGAATTATCTTCTGTGCTGTACTACCTGAACACACTTGTACAGTTGCATAGAAACAAGCCTGTTTAGCCGCTACATCAGCAAGAGCATTACCTTTAGCTTCCGTAGTATTAGTTGTGAGATGTGCTTTCACTTTGATCACTGCTAATTTCTTTGGGAGTTTCATGGCAAACATTAAATCTTTCACTAATCCAACATGCTTAATGGGGGATCCAGCAGAAGTTAGAAATTTTCTGGTTTGCCAAATGACACCAAAATCATGAATTACCCCAAAAGCATACCTGGAATCTGTGTAGATATTTGCAACCGATCCTGAAGCTAGCGTGCATGCTCTAGTTAAGGCTACTAGTTCTGCAGCTTGAGCTGAAAAATGATCTGGAAGACGACCTGAAGCAACTACTTCAGTGGTGGAAGTTACTGCATATCCTGCTCGTCTGTTACCTTCAATAACTTGAGCTGAACCATCAACAAACAACTCCAATTCTGCGTTCTCTATGGGAGTTTCTGCTATTTCACTTGTCGCTGCATATGTAAGCGTAACACAATCATGAGTCATTTCGCCTTCATCCTCTAACACAAATTCAGTCATTGCAGACATCATACATGAGGATGGGTTCGTGACTGGTGCACGCTGTATAACAATATTCGGGGCTGTGAGAGTTGCTAACCAATTTCCCCAATGGGAGGAGGTGACAGAAGTGACTTTTGCTTGATTCATTAGTGCGGACACTGTGTGAGGGCATTTTACGTTTACAGTCTGACCTAACACCATTCCTGATGAAGCCTGAAGCGCTAGATGAACTGCCTGTACTGCTCTGAGGCATGGGCCCATACCTTGAGCGACTATGTCAAGTTTACCGGAATAGTAATGAATTGGGCGTAAGCTGCCCCCATGATCTTGCATTAGACATGCAGTCATAAAGCCTAAGTGTTCATGGACATAAAGCACAAAGGGTCTATCAGATTGGGCAATTCCTAATGCTGGTGCTTGACATAGTGCTCTCTTCAAATCATTAAAAGCTTTGAGATGAAGTTCTTCCATACAAACAGTATCTGAATCTTTACCATGGCCTTTCAACAAATCATAGAGAGGCTGAGCAATCGAGGCATAGTCTTCAATCCAAGGTCTACAATAACCTGTTGTTCCTAAAAATCAGCGGAGTGTTTTAATGGTATTAGGCGGAGGTATGGCTTTGACTGAAGCCGCTCGATCCTGTGTAATAGATCTATTTCCTGCACCAATTGTTTGACCCAGAAATGTGACTTGCTTTTTAGCAACTTGAGCTTTGTGAAAGCTGCATTTGTGTCCTTTTTTATGCAAATAGTCCAACAATGATGCCAATTCAGTTTGATGTACCTCATGATCTGTTGAGGCAATCAAAATATCATCGACATATTGGATCATAGTGGACTGTTTTACCGGACATTCTGGGTCACACAAATCACGTCTGACAGCCTGATGATATATGGTTGGGGAGTTTTGAAATCCCTGTGGCAATCGTGTCCACTGGTATTGTTCATAGTCAACTGTGAAAGCTAACCATGGCTGGCTGTCAGAGTGCAACGGTACAGAAAAGAATCCATTAGACATATCAATTACTGAAAAAATCTTACAATCTAATGGTAAGCCATTACAAATTGTAGATGGATCTGCCACTAGGGGGGTGATTTTTTCAATATGTTTATTGGCTACTCTGTAGTCTATTGTAAGTCTCCATGTCCCATTAGATTTCTTGATGGGCCATATGGGTGAATTACATGGACTGTTGGTTTTAACTAGCACTCCTTGCATCAGCAAATTTTCTACAATAAGTTTGATTCCCTGTATAGCTTCCTTATTAATCGGATATTGTTTGGTGACCGGAGGTGGAGTTCCTGTCAATTTAACTGGTTCTACACCTGTCAACAACCCACAATCATCCTTGTCTTTAGCCCAAATTGGATGATTCTGTAAGAAAGCATACTCGGGAGGGGTTGCATTATTGGTAGAAATCTGTGCTGAGGAAATTTTTATGCTAGTAGATTCTGAGGACATGTCTAAAGTTAGATTTATTTGTCTCAGAAGATCCATGCCTAAAATTGCACCTGTATTTAATGGAGCGCATAGTAATTTTGTAGTCAGAGTTTTTGGGCCAAATTGTACCTCTATGGGCGGAGTTTCATACAAAACAGAATCTTCACCTATTACACCAGTTAAACAAAGTTTGGTTTTCTTGTATGGGATGTTTAAACCTTGTGCCAATTTTGTAGGAATTACTGTAATTTCTGCACCTGTATCAAGCAAAAAATCAATCTCTTTCTCTTTTATGCTACCTTTCACAAAAATTCTTTGGTCATTGTGTTGGATTACAGGGGAAAGGTAGCTACTCACAGCCCCAATAATTAGTTTTTTTCCTGGTCTTGTTGTGCTCTTAGAAGAGCCTGAACTAACTGTCCTATAATTTCAGTGGTCACTGGCGGAACTACTTCAGGGTTGTGTGCAGGCTGAGAAGGAGCAGAATTATGCATAGCATTTCTTTTACTATCTTGTAACTTCTTCCTACACTCTTTCTCCCAGTGTCCAAATTTTTCACAGTATTTGCATTTGCTTTCTCTTTTAGACCATCTATTGTCTTGTTTCGTTGTGTTAAACGTAGCTGCTGCTACTCTTACTTTTGCCTTGACATCAGCGTCTCTTTCCCATGTAGTTAACCTGTCTAGGTTACTTCTGAGAGTTCTGTTAGACCAAGTTAGATCTAAGAATGGTAAAGCTTTTCTGTATTCGGCTACAAGGCCATCTGACCAGATACGAACCAAGGGTCCCTTGTCATCCAGAACACCTTCAGGGTCATCAACAATTCCACTGTAGATTACAGCTGACTGACAAAATCTTTCAGTATATTCACTCACAGTTTCTTCTTTCCTTTGCACACAGGTAGTAATTCTAGACCAATCTATTTTGGGTCCTAAGATATTCTTTAGGATTTTCAAAATACCTTCTCTTAAATCACCCTTACTGGCATTTCGCAGTTCAGAAGTGACAGCAGATTCAAAACTGTTGAATTCAGATTCAGTTAGTATTTGTGACATCAGCTGCGTGACTTCTGCCAACGACATGTCATAAAGACGCATTTTACTGATCAATGTTCTTCTAAATTCAGAAAAATGTGTGCGTGCTGACGGTAAACTCTGAGATAGTCTCTCTATATCTTTAGGACATAAAGCTTTGGCAGCAGTTTGTATTTGCACAACAGAAGAATGGAGAGGAACACCATCAGTGTCCTCAATCCCCTGAGATCTTCTCCTAGCCCCACACACATGGACGGAATTTACAGGCACATCAGTTACTGATTGGAGAGCTACATCTGTTTCAAAGAACGCTTGTAAATCAGGGGAAATGTTATCAGGCTGACTTACTTCCACATCAGTTTTTGCCTCTTTCTTGAGGTTCAATTTCTTGGTCAAAGTGTATATTCTAGCACGGAGTTCATTGTTCTGTTTCTCTAGCTCTGCGTTACGCTGAGACTGTTGTGTCGCTAGCGTTACACTGAATTCCCTGTGACAACAGATAATGTCTTTCACATTGTTCTTACGAATACTTGCTCCTAGTACTTTTTTACACTCATCTACCGACCAAGTCTTGTCTGGATGAATCTCATATTTCTGCGTTAGTTTTTGTCTAACTTTTTCAGTGACTATTAGGTCCATTTTTTCCCCTAACAGTGTTTTGAATTCACTATCTGACCACAACGGAGTCGCAAGACCCATCTTTTCTGTGGTTGGAATCAGCCTAGCATTCATTCTAACCATTTTGTAAGTTTCTTCGGTACCACACAAACAAAACAAACACTTCTCTGATCAACAGAGGGTACACTTGTAAAAAAGAACTTAACTATTGTTAAATTTCCAAATTACCAACACTTCACACTTAACTTCCCTGCCTACAAGAAACAGAGGATAAAACTAAATTATTAGCACGAAATGCTAACCTTCCCTGCCTGAAACAGAGGGTAACTAATTTTTAGCACGTAATGCCCAAAATCTTCCCTGCCTGAAAGAACAGAGGATACTTTCATCTCTAAAATAAAAAACTTTAGAGGATAAACTCTTCCCTGCCTGTAACAGAGGATAAACTTCCCTGCCTAACAGAGGATAAACTTCCCTGCCTAACAGAACAGAGGATACATTTAGTTAAACAAACCCTACAGATGTATGTTAACTCTTCTCTGACGGCACAGAGGATACACTGGTCTTAGGTTCTTTTGGATTAGAGACAGCACTCACCACAACCCTTGGTTGAGAGAAAAATTCAGTCTGGGAATCTTTTCAGCTTGAAGTTTCGCTGGATTCCAAAAGATGCAGATCTTTGTTTGAGCTTGAAGTTTTTCAGGTGAGGAAGCTGGAACTCTATCCGGGTCACGGCAGCATCTGTAGGGGCACCATCTGTTGAAAACTGTGTTCTTCTAAAGTGTAGAAAACTCAGAAGAGAAGACCAGGAGACTTCGGATTGGATTGTCAGCAGAATTTCTTTATTCTATGACATGTGTTGTTATCTGCAGTCATCGAAGATCTCATCTTAAGTCATTTTTACAGGGTATCTTATAGACAGAATTGGAGGAGGGGCTTTTACAGGTTGAGACAAAAACATCAAAGAAAGCTAACATCTGAGAGCAGCGTTAGTTGGTTCCGGGAAACTTCCCGTGGTCCAATAAACCTATCGAATCCACGTCTGGCCAGGACACAGTTGTCTGACTCATTGACAAAAGGCACAGCTGTCCCAAGCCCAAATGGTCAGGAAACGATCTCAAGCACCTTTGCCTTGCCCGACACCTCTTAGTCAGGACGTGAATCCACATCAAACATAGAATAACATTTGTGATCCTTCAGTGCGCTAATAGTTGAGTGTTTTCTGCAGGTGTGTGTGTGTGTGTGTGTGTGCAGGGCCGTGCACAGACATTTTGCGGGACAGTGGCTCAAACCAGAAAAAGTGGCTCAAACCAGAAAAAGGGCCCCCCAGTGTGACCTCGATAGAAGATAAAGCTGCCCTGCAGCAGTCAGCGGATCTGCAGTAAAAAAAAACTGAAGGCTTATTACGCTGCATTAATGGCACATATTCTCTCTGAGACAACGACAGATGAATCTACTTTAACATATGCTGATAACGGTATATACCTGTCTAAAATTATTTCCTTTATGTGTCTTGTGGCTCGTATAGTGAAAAACATGAGAAGAAACGTATTTTGCGTCAAACAGGTTGTTTTTGAAAGTCGGTGCATGAAATAGGCTCTGAATTTTCATTGATGATTGCAGTGTCAATAATAATAATTACAGGCCTATAATTCATTGTATAAATTAATCGACCTGTTATTTTTTGTATATTGTATATTTTTTGTTCTGGGTGGTTGCTAGGGTGTTGCTAGGCGGTTGCTAGGGTGTTCTGGGTGGTTGCTAGGCGGTTGCTAGGGTGTTCTGGGTGGTTGCTAGGGTGTTGCTAGGTGGTTGCTAGGCGGTTGCTAGGGTGTTCTGGGTGGTTGCTAGGCGGTTGCTAGGGTGTTCTGGGTGGTTGCTAGGGTGTTGCTAGCCGGTTGCTAGGGTGTTCTGGGTGGTTGCTAGGCGGTTGCTAGGGTGTTCTGGGTGGTTGCTAGGGTGTTCTGGGTGGTTGCTAGGGTGTTGCTAGGTGGTTGCTAGGGTGTTCTGGGTGGTTGCTAGGGTGTTGCTAGGTGGTTGCTAGGTTGTTCCGGGTGGTTGCTAGGCGGTTGCTAGGGTATTCTGGGTGGTTGCTAAGGTGTTGCTAGGTGGTTGCTAGGGTGTTCTGGGTGGTTGCTAGGGCGCTGCTAGGTGGTTGCTAGGGTGTTCTGGGTGGTTGCTAGGTGGTTGCTAGGGTGTTTTTAGGTGGTTGCTAGGGTGTTGCTAGGCTGCTAGGGTGTTCTGGGTGGTTGCTAGGCGGTTGCTAGGGTGTTCTGGGTGGTTGCTAGGGTGTTGCTAGGCGGTTGCTAGGGTGTTTTGGGTGGTTGCTAGGCGGTTGCTAGGGTGTTCTGGGTGGTTGCTAGGGTGTTGCTAGGTGGTTGCTAGGCGGTTGCTAGGGTGTTCTGGGTGGTTTCTAGGTGGTTGCTAGGGTGTTCTGGGTGGTTGCTAGAGTGTTCTGGGTGGTTGCTAGGGTGTTGCTAGGTGGTTGCTAGGGTGTTCTGGGTGGTTGCTAGGGTGTTGCTATGTGGTTGCTAGGTTGTTCCGGGTGGTTGCTAGGCGGTTGCTAGGGTATTCTGGGTGGTTGCTAGGGTGTTGCTAGGTGGTTGCTAGGGTGTTCTGGGTGGTTGCTAGGGCGCTGCTAGGTGGTTGCTAGGGTGTTCTGGGTGGTTGCTAGGTGGTTGCTAGGGCGTTTCTAGGTGGTTGTTAGGGTGTTCTGGGTGGTTGCTAGAAGGTTGCTAGGGTGTTCTGGGTGGTTGCTAGGGTGTTGCTAGGTGGTTGCTAGGGTGTTCTGGGTGGTTGCTAGGCGGTTGCTAGGGTGTTCTGGGTGGTTGCTAGGGTGTTGCTAGGTGGTTGCTAGGGTGTTCTGGGTGGTTGCTAGGGTGTTTCTAGGTGGTTGCTAGGGTGTTCTGGGTGGTTGCTAGGCGGTTGCTAGGTTGTTATTGGTGGTTGCTAGGGTGTTGCTAGGTGGTTGCTAGGGTGTTCTGGGTGGTTGCTAGGCGGTTGCTAGGGTGTTCTGGGTGGTTGCTAGGGTGTTGCTAGGCGGTTGCTAGGGTGTTTTGGGTGGTTGCTAGGCGGTTGCTAGGGTGTTCTGGGTGGTTGCTAGGGTGTTGCTAGGCGGTTGCTAGGGTGTTCTGGGTGGTTTCTAGGTGGTTGCTAGGATGTTCTGGGTGGTTGCTAGAGTGTTCTGGGTGGTTGCTAGGGTGTTGCTAGGTGGTTGCTAGGGTGTTCTGGGTGGTTGCTAGGGTGTTGCTATGTGGTTGCTAGGTTGTTCCGGGTGGTTGCTAGGCGGTTGCTAGGGTATTCTGGGTGGTTGCTAGGGTGTTGCTAGGTGGTTGCTAGGGTGTTCTGGGTGGTTGCTAGGGCGCTGCTAGGTGGTTGCTAGGGTGTTCTGGGTGGTTGCTAGGTGGTTGCTAGGGCGTTTCTAGGTGGTTGCTAGGGTGTTGCTAGGCGGTTGCTAGGGTGTTCTGGGTGGTTGCTAGAAGGTTGCTAGGGTGTTCTGGGTGGTTGCTAGGCGGTTGCTAGGGTGTTCTGGGTGGTTGCTAGAAGGTTGCTAGGGTGTTCTGGGTGGTTGCTAGGGTGTTGCTAGGTGGTTGCTAGGGTGTTCTGGGTGGTTGCTAGGCGGTTGCTAGGGTGTTCTGGGTGGTTGCTAGGGTGTTGCTAGGTGGTTGCTAGGGTGTTCTGGGTGGTTGCTAGGGTGTTGCTAGGTGGTTGCTAGGGTGTTGCTAGGTGGTTGCTAGGGTGTTCTGGGTGGTTGCTAGGGCGCTGCTAGGTGGTTGCTAGGGTGTTCTGGGTGGTTGCTAGGGCGTTCTTGGTGGTTGCTAGGGTGTTCTGGGTGGTTGCTAGGCGGTTGCTAGGGTGTTCAGGGTGGTTGCTAGGGTGTTGCTAGGTGGTTGCTAGGGTGTTCTGGGTGGTTGCTAGGTGGTTGCTAGGCGGTTGCTAGGGTGTTCTGGGTGGTTGCTAGGCGGTTGCTAGGCGGTTGCTAGGGTGTTCTGGGTGGTTGCTAGGCGGTTGCTAGGTGGTTGCTAGGGTGTTCTGGGTGGTTGCTAGGGTGTTGCTAGGTGGTTGCTAGGCTGTTCTGGGTTGTTGCTAGGCGGTTGCTAGGGTGTTCTGGGTGGTTGCTAGGGTTTTGCTAGGTGGTTGCTAGGGTGTTCTGGGTGGTTGCTAGGCGGTTGCTAGGGTGTTCTGGGTGGTTGCTAGGGTTTTGCTAGGTGGTTGCTAGGGTGTTCTGGGTGGTTGCTAGGGTGTTCTGGGTGGTTGCTAGGGTGTTGCTAGGT
>QVTF01006408.1:2500-15000 GCA_003573665.1 Oxygymnocypris stewartii
CCACACCACACACACACACACACACACTCAGCTCTCGAGCGCAGCCGCACCTGTATGTCGATGGCAGGAGCGAGAGTTTGCTTGACGGATCCGCACATGGAGAACTCTCCGGTCTGGAGCACGCGGTGGACCGTATCGTTGGAGTTGACCACGGCCACGAGACGCAGAGGAATCCCCATCAGCTTCATGATGCACCCAGCTGAAGAGCACACAGTCAGCGAGGAGCAACCTCTGTTACTTTACTACATAAACCCAATCGGGTCTGTAACACCACGAGGGTGCAATTCAAGAGAACGACTGAACCTGAATATGAATATGTAAATATACGCTTTCCTCTCAATAATCAAATAAACAACAAAAACTGACCGCGGTGAGAAAGCAGCAGTTAAGAATGCATGTGATGTTTGCACGGCTCTCCAGTAAAGTCCAGTCACGTTTAGTTATATAGTACTTCATGCAATATATTTACAGCTTTACAGTATTAAATATGATATCAGTGTCGCTTTCAGTAAGAATTACAACATCATAGAGCTGCTAGCTAATGATAAAATCAGTTTATTAGTGGAAAAAATGATAATTTCATTAAAGTAATAGCTTGGTTTGCCGAGATCGAAGCTCGATGTAGATCAAGATTATCTCTAAACGATATTTTAAAAGAGATTATGTTGTGAATAAATATTTGATCTGAAAATAAAGCATCTGATCACTTATCCATAAGACTTATGTAGATGTGTCATTTAGTTACTGTTTCATTTAGCTAATTAAACGGCGAATGAGAGAGTTTCTCATTTTGTGCGCCACATATATTCAGTTGTATAGTAATTGTCATTTACATAACATGATTATCAAAAGCTTATTTACTAGAGTATAAACTATTAACATATTTAACTAACTGTAAAAGCTGAATAATCATAAAACATCTACTACTGTAGTGTAATGATACATTAGCAATGTTTATGCTGTTTGCAATAAGCTACGTTTGAGCATTTTTGTATGTTTTTTGTGCCCAAACAGAGACATATTACAAATCTTTTTTGTGGACAACAAGAGCATTTGATACAAACTAACCTCTAAACAACCAAACCTTTCAGTAATATTTCATCCCAAAACTAGATTTGGCATAAAGAAAATAGATATTAAGGTGGTCTTTATATATAATAAATAATACTTTTCATGCAAACTGAGCATTACAATTGAAAACCCCCCCCCCCCACAGTTTGGGAGTTTTAATTTATTTAATTCATTATTGAAGAGATTCTTATTTCAGCATTATGTCCATTTTTACTGAATAAATAGAACAATAAGCACTAAATACTCACTCTATTTAATAAGAATTATAGTCATAAATATTTTTTATGCATCATCAAAAAACAATATCTTAATGAGTACTGTTTTCAGCCAAAACTTCTGATTTTATGATGATGCAATCTTGAGATATCTGCAGCATTTATTTTTTTAGTGCTGACAAAAAAAATTATTATCGCGATTATTTGCATCCAAAAATAAGTTAACATGATCTTAAGTATCTAATGATTTTTGGCATAAAGAAAAATCTATAATTTTGTTGGCTTTGTCACAAATATTCCCCAGCTAACTTAAAACAGATGTTTTGGTGGTCACATATTAAAATGAGCATACATTAAACATAGCAGATGAATACTATAATTCTGAATCTCTAAAATAAGATGTAGTCCTGAAAGCATCATTAGTCGTCACCTGCGATGTTCCCCCGCTCCGCCGTGGGGCACCAGCACCTCCAGCACCTCCAGCCACCTCCAGCTCGTCTCCTCCGGACCGCCGAGCGCTCAGATGCAGGGATGCAAACAAGAATGAGCCAGCTGCACCAGGATCCTAGAGCCGTTCACCGAGTTCAGACTCATGAGACCGTGCCGCCAGCACCAGATCCGGATCCGCAAAGAGTTTCCTCAGAGGAACGTCGATGTCGTCGGACTTCCCGTCGGCTGCGGAGTGGAACTAACACAACGCTTCTTATCAACCAACCGCCAGACGTCTAACACTCTAAACCGAAAGCTGCAGTCAAACAGCATCTATCTTAAGTACCTCTATCAACAACAAAGAAGCTTTTGTCAAACAGATATTAAAGGCTCTTTATGAAACCATTTAGACAGTAAAAGGTTCTTCTAATCTGTGGCATGCATCAGAGTATACTGTTGGATAATCAGATGTTCTCTTCTGATCACCAAAGCTGCATTCATTTGATCAAAAATACAATTTAAAACGTGAAATATTATTACGATTTCACACAGCTGGTTTATATGTGAATATAAAGTCAAATGTAATTGATCACAGCTGTATTTTCAGCATCATTACTGCGTCACGTGATCTTCAGAAATCATAACAGAAACATTTCTGATTATTATCAATGTTGAAAACAGTCAATATTTTTATGGAACTAATGCATTATTTTTTCAGGATTCAGAGATGAATAGAAAGTTCAGAAGAACAGCAAATTTTATTGAAATATAAATATTTGGCTACAATATAAATGCTTTACTGTTGCGCCCTTGCTGACTAAAAGCATCAGTTTCCTTAAAATAGAAACCGCTACTGTTCGTCTCATCACCTGCAAACACGTGTATGTTATCTGCTGTGCTGGTGGTCATCTGTCGTTCCTGTACTCGGTGACGCGTCCGCGGGGAAACACCACCACTATGTCCACCTCACGAACTCCTAACACACCTTCTGATGGCCGAGCCGCCCGTGGTCACCTGACGTTCCTGAAACAACACCGGATCTGAATCTCCATCACCTGACACGAGACCTGAGGATCTGAATCTCCATCACCGGCACACGAAAGACCTGAGGATCTGAATCTCCATCACCGGACACGAGACCTGAGGATCTGAATCTCCATCACCGGACACGAGGCCTGATGCGGACGACTCTTCATACCTACTAGTATCGTGGCCCGTACGCCGTCCTTGCGCAGAAAGTACTGCAGGAACTGAGCGGTGCAGGACATGGCCAGATCCTTAAAGGCCAGCGTTTCTCCATGAAACAGTTTCCAGGATGGACAGCGAGTCCTTCAGCTGCACCAGTCTCACGGCGTCAGGGACGGGAGAAGCTGGAACAGCGCTTGCTCAATGAGAGCCCTGTTTGTTAAGTGTTACAAGTAACGCGAGTTACGCAATCACATTAACCTTTTACAGTAACACATTACTTTTTCATTTTACGCTACACACACACACACACTACAGTATATTATGTAAACAAAAACTTTGATTTTGGATGTCATTAAACGTGATTAATCGTTGTCCCAGAACTGCTTTTTATATTAAACACAAACAAGCATTTAATATGAAGTTTCTGCAAATATATAAATCTATAGTAGAGACTTAATTTCCTGTAAAGCTGCTTTGCAACGATTGTATCATAAAAAGCACTATACAAACTGATTTGAAACAAACGTAACACACTAATAAATAGTTACTTTTTTAGTGAGTAATGCGATATTAAAGTAAGTCCCAGCACTCACGCTCCAGATGGTGTCGCGGTATCTCCAGCTCGGAGATGTAGAGGCTGCAGATCTCACACAGCAGCTGCTGGTAGGACAGACGGCGTCCAGGAGCGCAGCGTTTTCCGCCGACACAGCGATGGGAGGGTCTCTGGCATGAACATGCCTCCGTCTGCTGCGTATCCAGAGAACAGAACGTCTCTGAAGCTGCGGGCCCCTGAACGCCGCGCCTCGCGTGCTGCAGTAACGGCATCCTACAGGAGCCACGGAAAGAGCGTTTACTGAAGATGTCCTCGTCCTCAAGATCAGGAGGAGCTTGTAGAAATGTGTCTCAGGAACGGATGCGCTGCAGTGAATGGGTGCCGTCAGAATGAGAGTCAATGGATGCGGTGCAGTGAATGGGGTGCCGTCAGAATGAGAGTCAATGGATGCTCTGCAGTGAATGGTTGCCATCAGAATGAGAGTCAATGGATGCTCTGCAGTGAATGGTGCCATCAGAATGAGAGTCAATGGATGCGCTGCAGTGAATGGGTGCCATGAGAATGAGAGTCAATGGATGCGCTGCAGTGAATGGGTGCCATGAGAATGAGAGTCAATGGATGCGCTGCAGTGAATGGGTGCCGTCAGAATGAGAGTCAATGGATGCGCTGCAGTGAATGGTGCCCGTGAGAATGAGAGTCAATGGAATGCGCTGCAGTGAATGGGTTGCCATGAGAATGAGAGTCAATGGATGCGCTGCAGTGAATGGGTGCCGTCAGAATGAGAGTCAATGGATGCGCTGCAGTGAATGGGTGCCGTGAGAATGAGAGGTCAATGGATGCTCTGCAGTGAATGGGTTGCCGTGAGAATGAGAGTTAATGGATGCGCTGCAGTGAATTGGTGCCATCAGAATGAGAGTCAATGGATGCTCTGCAGTGAATGGGTGCCGTCAGAATGAGAGTCAATGGATGCTCTGCAGTGAATGGGTGCCGTCAAATGAGAGTCAATGGATGCTCTGCAGTGAATGGGTGCCGTGAGAATGAGAGTCAATGGATGCGCTGCAGTGAATGGGTGCCGTCAGAATGAGTCAATGGATGCGCTACAGCGCATGGCGCCGTCAGAATGAGAGTCAATGGATGCTCTGCAGTGAATGGGTGCCGTCAGAATGAGTCAATGGATGCGCTGCAGTGAATGGGTGCTGTGAGAATGAGAGTCAATGGATGCACTGCAGTGAATGGGTGCCGTCAGAATGAGAGTCAATGGATGCTCTGCAGTGAATGGGTGCCGTCAGAATGAGAGTCAATGGATGCTCTGCGGTAAATGGGTGCCGTCAGAATGAGAGTCAATGGATGCGCTGCAGTGAATGGGTACCGTCAGAATGAGAGTCAATGGATGCGCTGCAGTGAATGGGTTGCCATCAGAATGAGAGTCAATGGGTGCGCTGCAGTGAATGGGCGCCGTCAGAATGAGAGTCAATGGATGCGCTGCAGTGAATGGGTACCATCAGAATGAGAGTCAATGGATGCTGTGCAGTGAATGGGTGCCGTCAGAATGAGAGTCAATGGATGCACTGCAGTGAATGGTGCCGTCAGAATGACAGTCAATGAATGCTCTGCAGTGAATGGGTGCCGTCAGAATGAGAGTCAATGGATGCGCTGAAGTGAATGGGTGCCGTCGGAATGAGAGTCAATGGGATGCGCTTGCAGTAAATGGGTGCCGTCAGAATGAGAGTCAATTGGATGCTCTGCAGTGAATGGGTGCCGTCAGAATGAAAGTCAATGGATGCTCTGCAGTGAATGGGTGGCCGTCAGAATGAGAGTCAATGGATGCTCTGCAGTGAATGGGGTGCCGTCAGAATGAGGAGTCAATGGATGCTCTGCAGTGAAATGGGTGCCGTCAGAATGAGAATCGGATAAAAACATCACAGCACTCCAAGTCCTTCAGTTAATTAACATCTTGAGCTGAAACAAATCCAGCATTTTTTGACTAAAATAAAAATCCATAATAATGCTTCCTCCGGTGAAAAAAGCGTCTCTCGCATCAAAATCCAGACACATGTTGGTTTAGAGCTGTTTTGATCTGTGCAGATTTCTCTCCTGATTCAGAACACTTTTTCACTGGAGGAAGAGTTATTATAGATTATGAACTCTTATTTAGTCAATAAATGCTGGATTTGTTTCATCTTTGTCTTCTCCAGATGTTAACTGATGGACTCGAGTGCTGTGATGTTTTTATCAGCTCTCATTCTGACGGCACCCATTCACCGCAGAGCATCCATTGCTGAGACACATTTCTACAAACCTGATGAAGAAACACACTCATCTACATCTGGGACGATCTGGGGGTCAATTGTCATTTTGGGGGAACTATTGCTTTAAACCTGCTCTGATATATGTGTCCCTGCAGCACAAAAGCATTCATAAGAGCACAGGTATATTTATAGCAATAGACAACAATACATTGTACAATACATTGTACCTGCCAAAAAACATTAGATATTAAGATCATGTTCCATGTTGTACATTTCCTACCATAAACATATTTAAAATAAATTTTTGATTAGTAATATGCATTGCTCAGAACTTCATTTGAACAACTTTAAAGATTATTTTCTAAATATTTAAATTTTTTTGCACCATATTTTTCAAATTATTGTCCTATCATAACAAACCATGCATCAATGGAAATATTATTTATTCATCTTTCAGATGGTGCATAGTGACTAAATGTATACATTTCTGCAAAACATTGTCTGCAAAATGACTAAATGTATAAATCTCAATTTTAAAAAATATTGACCCTTATGACTGGTTCTGTGCTCCAGAGTCACATATATCCTCTGATTAATGACTGACATGGCATTCTGTGTAGTTCTTTAATACTGTTTTTCTTCATAACACTTCTCTTCTCTGCCTATAAATATACATTCATTAATTTAACTTTTTGTTCTTTTTATTAATCCATCTTGTGAGCTGTGTTGCCTTCAGAAGTTAGAAGTTTATTCATATTATGTACAGTACATGCAGTATTTCTCCTGTAAATCACCAGATTAATCAATGATTTCCTCAAGTGGAGCTCAAAGGTCTAAAAATTTACTTTTGTCACGTACTGCAGCTGTTTTCAGTGTTTTATATGATAAAGATGACGCTTAATCACAGATATTTACTCGTGTGTTTTGATTAATGTTGATATTGTGTTATAGATGAAGCAGAATAAGCGGATCGATACCTGCGGTAGACTGGACTCTTCAAGCCGGAGCTGCTGCACTCTGAGCCCGCAGAGTCTGCTCAGTCCCGCGGGGTCACGGAGGACACGGATCAGTGCTCATGGGACTTGTAGTTCATCAATGTAGTTCATTTAGTTTATGCGGATAGAAGCGACTAACATTGTCCATATATGTAAATATACTTAAAGTAAACCCCATTTTTACATCTTCAAACAAGAACTGAAGTTGTATTTAATACAATTGTGCCATGTTTAATATACTTGTATCATTATTTGTGAAGCGACTAACATTAAACTCAGTCATGGGGGGCTTAGTGAACCGGACGTATTTGGTCTAAATAATAATTATCCTATTTTTAATTTCCCTTGTGTATTTAAAGTAATCGGTGTTATTTTTCCGGGTTTGTGAATTATGTGCTTCCGAAGCGGGTTTTTGGATGAAGCTGTCACGTGATAGCCGTTACTTTACCCAGCGCTGTTAGGATGAGCCAATCACAGCCGTTTGTGATTATATGTTGGATTTCTGTATATTGTTTGGATGAAATACAAAACAGTAAACACAAACGTAACACAATCTTAAATCCAAATTGAAAAATAAAAATACACGAGAATGTATACAGTGAAGTGATTACAGATGGTGAGGTCTGGTTAATTTTTTTAAAATTGAGATTAATACATTATCTGAAAGCTGAATAAATAGCTTTTCATTGATGTATGGGTTGTTATGATCGGACAATATTTGTAAATCTGGAATCTGAGGGTGCCAAAAAAAAATCAAAATATTGAGAAAATCATCTTTAAAGTTGTTCAAATGAAGTTCTTAGCAATGCATATTACTAATCAATAATTAAGTTTTACGGTTGTAAATGTACTAAATATCTTCATGGTACATGATCTTAATATCTAATGATTTTTGTCATAAAATAAAAATGTATAATTTTGAGCCATACACTGTATTGTTGGCTATAGCTACAGATATACCGTTATGACTGCTTTTGTGCTGCAGGGTCACTGTAACAGTTCGGGAAGAAGGAGGCGGGAACCGGCAAACATTAAACACTTTAATAATAAAACAGACAAACACAAACTGAAATCCAGGCCTGGTCCTCTCTCTGGTCTTTCACTAGCTCCTCCGTGGGACTCGGGACCGGTGAGTGGCGCAGGTGTCGTTCATGATCCGTTCCACCGGCTCTCGGCTCCGTTCCCTCTCTTCACAGTCACAGTTTGATGTGTTTGTGCTGCAGTGCTGCCGGTTGATGAGATGTCAGAGATCCATCGGGGCTTGTACTGGTCCAGTACCGGTTCACTGAGAGAGCTGCAGAGCTTCACCGGTGACCGGAGAGAAAGCTGACCCGTCTGACCCTCGTGGTCAACACAACACAACCACGCGCTGCTCAACTCCAGGATACTTCTGCAGCATTATACATGCTGTATACTGCCACTTTAATTAGCCCATGCTGAATTAACGAGTTCGCTTTAATTATAAACCTAAACTTCTCTCTCTCTCTCTCTCTCTCTCTGTGTGTGTGTGTGTGTGTGTGTATCATGGCTGTTATTAGTAAATAGATCATATTTAGTAGGTATTAAAACAATAAAACATAGTATTTAATTACTTAAAGTAACTGAACTAGTTTGAGAGAACTATTTTCATTTTTCATTAACTTTATGTACTAAAATAACTATAAACAAATATTTATATACAGGCATATTACAAAAAATATGAAAAGATATAAATTATAAATAATTAAAATCTTTGCATTATGTTGATAATTAAGCACTTTCCTACTAATGTATTATTATTGTAAAGTGAAAAAACGAACCCAATCACTATAATATAAAGTAATAAACTAAATATTTTAAGACAATCATTCTACTTATTTGATTTATATAATGTCAAAAACTGCTTGTGTTTATTATTTATGAGGAATGGCTTGTTCCTTATTCAGTATAACAGCATCTGATAAAATTAATAAACGTAATGTGAATTTAGGGGGAAATTATGTCATGCATGTAAAACATCTTAAAAACGCAAAAACATGCTATAAATAAGTATAATTTTATAGTATAATCAAAATTATTTTTTTATGTGAAATATTGTTTTTCTATGATTGATGAGATATTAAAGCTGTGTGTGTGTGAGAGAGAGAGAGATGTGTGTGTGTGTGTGTGTGTGTGTGTGTTGTGTGAATGAGAGTGTGTGTGAATGAGGAGTGTGTGTCTGTGTCTGTGTGTGTGTGAGAGAGAGAGAGAATTTGAGTGTGTGTGTGTTTGTGTGTGTGTGTGAGAGAGAGAGGAGAAAGTGTGTGTGTGTGTATGTTTGTGTGTGAGAGAGAGCGTTTGAGTGTGTGTGTGTGTGTGTGTGTGTGTGTGTGTGTGTGAGAGAGAGAACAGTGTGTGTGTGTGTGTTGTGTGTGTATGTTTGTGTGTGAGAGAGAGAGTTTGAGTGTGTGTGTGTGTGTGTGTGTGTGGTGTGTGTGTGTGTGTGTGTGTGTGCGCGAGAGCGTGTGTGTGTGTGTGTGTGTTTTTGTGTGCGCGCGCGCGTTTGCGTGTGTGTGTGTGTGTGTGTGTGCTGCGCGTGTGTGTGTGTGTGTGTGTGTGTGCGCGCGCGCCCGTGTGTGTGTGTGTGTGTCTGTTTGTGTGTGTGCGCGCGCGTTTGTGTGTGTGTGTGTGTGTGTGTGTGCCTGCGTGTGTGTGTGTGTGTGTGTGTGTGTGTGTGTGTGGTGTGTGTGTGTGTGTGTGTGTGCGGGTGTGGGTGTGTGCGAGCGTTTTTGAGTGTGTGCGTGCGTGTGTGTGTGTGTGTCTGCTGAGACACTAGTAGACGATCTGAAATGACGCGGATCGAGCGTCAGGCGTGTGCAGCGATGAAGGTGATGATGGTGTTTAGTCTTACATTAATGATTGAGTCTCCGGTCATCTCCGTCACAGACTCGATCCCCTTCACACACACACACCGTCAACTTATTCCCATCCATGTGAACCTGACACACACACAATCTGGCAATTGTAGGGACTTTCCATTGACTTCTATTAATTTATATTGATATTTTCTGTGCCCTAACCCTAAATAACCCACAATGTAAACAATTTCAGGTTTTACTATCCTTGTGAAGACATTTGGTCCCCTCTGTAGCATGAACAACTACACTCTCTCTCTCTCCTCACACACACACACACAAAACACACCACGCACGCACGCACACACACACACACTCAAACTCTCACACAGAAACATACACACACATACTCTCTCTCTCACACACACACCACTCAAACTCTCTCACACACCACACCACCACACCACACACACACACACACACCCACACACACACACACACACCACACACCACAACCAGCACACACACACACACACCACACACACACACACGCACACACACACACATACAATTTCTCTCTCACGCACACACACACACACACACACACACACACACACACACACACACACACACACACTCAAACTCGCTCTCTCACACACCACACACACACACCAACACACACACTCAAACTCTCTCTCTCACACACAGACATATACACACAAACTCTTTCTCTCACACACACACACACACACACACACACTCAAACTCTCTCTCTCACACACAGACATACACACACAAACTCTCTCTCACACACACACACACACACACACACACACACACACACACACACACACACACACACACTCAAACTCAAACTCTCTCTCACACACACACACACACACACACACACACACCACAGGATCTGCTCAAAGCTCCTTTATTACACGGCAGACTCTCGCTCGATGATCTGCGCTTCATGAAGCAGCTTTGATTTGCTCTCCAGCCTTCATCTTCATCATCGGGGGCTTGTCTCTGATCGTCTCGTTCTGCTTGAACAAGCGCAGCTCCGTCTCCGTCTGCCTCCGCATCTCCTGAAACACACCCCCACACTGTCAGGACCAGACGAGACTAGACATTTACATTTAGCAGACGCTTTTAGCAACTTACACAGCACTCACAGTGCATTCAGGCTATACATGTATTATCAGTAAGTGTGTTCCCTCGGAATCGAACCCACAACCTTTGCGCTGCGAACACAATGCTCTACCACCGAGCCACATACATACTGCTTATGATCACATTAAGCTGTAAAAAACCCAAACAATGTTATATTAAGTAACAGTTTAGCTTATGTATAAAGCAACTCATTGATTAAATATGAAAGCATTTATAGTAAATCTTAAATAAAAGTTAAAATATTAAATCTTGTTAATTTGTAAGACTGTGTTGTTTGATTATTATTAATTACTCCAAATCATAAATATTTTGATAGAAAAAATGCTTGATTTGGATTTATATCATTAACAAGTTATTATTTGATTTGGTCAAAGTATAATACGTTTAATTCACATTGATGTCTATTCTTTCAGACGAGTGGAAATAAAACATGCAAAAATACATATTTCAGTGTTTCCTTTGATTGCACTTGATCTATGTGTGGTTGTAGATTTCAGTCATATCTTTCAGGAGTTTTTTTTTCTGTAACAAACACCAAACTGAACAGCTTTATTCCTCTCTATATCTGAAGATCTGTTCATATTTCACTCACGCTGATATATATACAATATTTTAACTCCTAAAACATGAATCTCGTTCATCATCATTACAGCATTGGGTTCAAACTCTACCGACACTTTGCTGTTTAATTAAAATAAAAAAAATCATACTTTCACTGTTTACATTTACTGACTGCATTTTTTCTGGTGTTTTGTATTCATATATGATATAAATATGAAATATGATGGCATATTTTAAAAAGACATCACAAAAGCGTTAACGTTTTTCTGAAGTTGTCTTAATCTAAGTAAACAAATTAACATTAATATTGTAGTTTTATCTTATGTAAGAATTCATATTTCATAATACAGTTCATTTAGCTTTTGTTTTATGCTGGAAGTTGTAGTAAAAAGGCCCAAAATATTATGTTAATATTAAATATATAGACTGGAATTAAGTAACATTTTGGCTTGTGTCTTAAAAAAATTATATGGATTAAGCAAATGGTCGTATAATAAATTATATTTATTACTTTGTCTGAATATTTTTGTCTTTGAGAAAATAAATACTAAACCCAAAATATTTGACCCAAATTTTTCTTTTTTAAATAACATTTTAGAGTGATATTTAAAAGTTATGTATATAATTTGAGAAAAAACAAAAAGTTTAGATTTAACAAAAATGATGTTGTTATTGGTTTAAAGTGTAATTTTATTCCTTATTTGTCCTCCAAACGGTTCTCACATATTTCTTTATTATAAAATATCATTTTTTGGAGAAGATTCTGTACTTCAGCCTTGTTATGCGTCACATTGCTGACCTCACAATGAAGTGAGATGATAAACGAGCTTCTCTTACAGTCTTGATTTGTATTGGCCTCATAAAGCTCAGTGGGTTTTCTGATAATCAGCATCCTGAGCTGATGATGATGGTGATGATGGTGATGATGGTGGTGGTGCTGTACCTCCAGGTCTTTGGTGATGGGGTGATGAGCTCCGTGTGTGATGATGAGGATGGCGTAAGCGCGGCAGATCAGCGAGTGAGCGGTCTCGATCCGGCCGGCGTGCCAGTGTGTGACGCCCGCTCTCATGAAGGCCAAAACCCAGCGGAGCGTTAGTGGGCTGATAGAGCTTCCTGAGAGAGAACAGAGTCAAGACACTGGGTTTCACAGTCTCTGGAATTAAGCTGCTTTACAATCAGGGCTGGATTTACCTCTTATTACCAAAAGTATTGGCACCCCTTCTAATGACAGGTTTGACTACTTTAGTAAT
>QVTF01006408.1:20000-27569 GCA_003573665.1 Oxygymnocypris stewartii
GAGAGAAACATCATCTCCATATCTTCTGGGAGTTTATCCATCATCGTCTAGCCGAGTGTGTAATGAGCTGATATCTAGAGGACTAATGTGTAGAGATATTCTTCAGATTCTGTGTGGTGTCAGATAGGAATTCATCTACTCCAATTGGTTTTTAAATGTGCATCACTTTTTGAGTCAAATTCTTACTTTTACTTTATATGTTGAATATATGTGACCCTGGAGACAGTCATAAGCAGCACAGCTATATTTGTAGCAATAGACAACAATACATTGTATGGGTCAAAATATTCCATTTCCAACTATAAATATCATTATTGATTAGTAATATGCATTGCTAAGAACAACTTTAAAGATGATTTTCTCAATATTTAGATTTTTTTTGCACCCTCAGGTTCCAGATTTCCAAATATCGTCCAAACCATACATCAATGGACAGCTCATTTATTCAATAATAAATTAGCCGTGTGAGTGTTTTTGTGCTCCAGGGTCACATATATCGCACCCCCTCCAGCGTGCGTAGATGAATCAGTGCCTACCACGCCAAAGAGATGCGCCACGTAGTCCTCTCCGACGGGTTTGCTCTTCTTAGGCCAGTAATTGTAGAAGTGTTGCACATCAACTTTGAGCTCTTTCAGGTCTTCGGGGGGTATTTTGGACAGATGATCCTCCAGGAGGTCGAGGGTGGACAGCTGAGTGTCGGAGACCAGGCCCGTGTCCTTCTGAATACGCCACAGGACCCGTGCCACCAGACTGCAACGCCACCACATGGATCATGCCATCTGAGCCTGAACACTTCAGGGTTTATTTTCTTTGGATAAGATGTGGTTAAAGCCACAAGTACCAACACTATCAATCACTACAGACTCTAATATAGTGTGCCGATCGTATACCAATGATACCCTGCTGAAAAAAACTATTGAATCATCACAGATACTAATGGTTTCCATTACAAATACCATTATTAGAAAATGTGTTGGGAGATATTCCATTAGGATGTACTGGTACAAGCCACCAATAGAAGGTGGCCAGTAGAGACCCACAGGGTCCATTACAGTTCCCATTAAACCAGTACAAGTCACATTATAACCAGTAAAACCATTACTAATTATGTGATGGTGTCTGCTGTTATTTTATCAGCAGGGTACTCAGAGATATCACTTGTAGCTGATGCCTTTGACGATTATTATTATCTAGCTAGTAATACTATCGAATTATATTTCTTATTCCGCGTTTAAACAGTGTTGTTCGTTATAACCAATCACAGATGATTCAGTTGAGTTTATGAACGCAACGGCCAATCAGAGGCGTTCAGATTAGTCATCGCGGAGTTTTGTTCAAAGCTCTCGCAAATTCTCTCATAATAAACAATACAGTGCAGATGTAAGTATAAGAGATGTATTCATCATACAGTGTAGATTCACTGATTATAACGAGAGTGTTTTAAATCTGCATTAACTCGCGCTAGACTAGTCAGTGATGGTGTTCTTTGGTAATGTAATTGTTCTTTGCTCGTTTTCTGTGAATAACCGAGGAAACATATGCATTATACTGCTTACAATGTTTCTATTGAATTATTGCCATTGTCAGTCATATTAAAAACAATAGGCTGATTTTATCCTTACACTGGACTGGAGCTGGCTCGCTTTCCAGCAATCAAACGAAGTTATTAAATTAATTAATTAATGAGTATAATATCGGCGATGTCACAGACTGATGATATGTAACACTACTCGTGATATGTAACACTACTCGTGATATGTAACACTACTCTTGATATGTAACTACTCGTGATATGTTACACTACTCGTGATATGTAACACTACTCTTGATATGTAACACTACTCGTGATATGTTACACTACTCGTGATATGTAACACTACTCTTGATATGTAACACTACTCGTGATATGTTACACTACTCGTGATATGTAACACTACTCTTGATATGTAACACTAGTCGTGATATGTAACACTACTCGTGATATGTAACACTACTCTTGATATGTAACACTAGTCGTGATATGTAACACTAGTCGTGATATGTAACACTACTCGTGATATGTAACACTACTCTTGATATGTAACACTAGTCGTGATATGTAACACTACTCGTGATATGTAACACTACTCTTGATATGTAACACTAGTCGTGATATGTAACACTAGTCGTGATATGTTACACTACTCGTGATATGTAACACTACTCTTGATATGTAACACTACTCTTGATATGTAACACTACTCGTGATATGTAACACTACTCTTGATATGTAACACTAGTCGTGATATGTACACTAGTCGTGATATGTAACACTAGTCGTGATATGTAACACTACTCGTGATATGTAACACTACTCGTGATATGTAACACTAGTCGTGATATGTAACACTACTCGTGATATGTAACACTACTCGTGATATGTAACACTAGTCGTGATATGTAACACTAGTCGTGATATGTAACACTACTCGTGATATGTAACACTACTCGTGATATGTAACACTACTCTTGATATGTAACACTACTCTTGATATGTAACACTACTCGTGATATGTTACACTACTCGTGATATGTAACACTACTCTTGATATGTAACACTAGTCCTGATATGTAACACTACTCTAACACGAGCACTAAAGCGTGACATTGTTTCAGCGTCATCAGCACTTAACAACACGCTACATTGTAACATGTGAAAGGTCACGTGACTCACCGCACGTTCTCATTGGGCGCTCTTCCTGTGTGTTTAATGGCTGAACACTCCTGCTTGTGCTCGTCCCACGCGGCGCGCTGGCACGTGCGGTCACAGTAGTGCGCAAACTGACACTGAGCGCAGCGGTGAGGGTTCACCTTCCGGCGGAAACAGCTGTGACACACCTGCAGAGAGAGACTGACAAGACCTGCGTTAGTAGCATCCTCACTGAGAACACACTAGGGCTGTTCAGAAATCATAATAATATGCTGATTTATAATCAATGTTGGAAACAGTTGTGCTGCTTCATATATTAAATGATGGTACATTTTGATTAGTAACATGATTAATTGCGTGTAACAAATCAGCTGTAATTGACCGAGGCGGTTCAATCGTATCCATTAGACCAGTTATGATACTTGAACTGGTGTCAGCTTGCACACACTGCTTCATGTGATTTACACCGCTCTCTATTTTAGGATGACATCACTGAGAGCTGATCTATCGAATGCAGCTCTTCCTAGAGTCAGCGTACAGTGAGCAGACGTCTGCAGGAGCTGGAGAAGCGTTGTGCCGTCTTGACTGTTTATGGAGGTGAAACTGAAGCTCTGGCAGCGTTTAACATCCACAAGTGCACAACAACTACATACGAGTCTAAACATGAGACGGTGTTCCTGTGAATCAGTGGTAGAGCATTGCGTTAGCAGCGCTAAAGGTCATGGGTTAAATTCCCAGGGAACACATGTACTGACAATATATGTATAACCTGAATGCACTGTAAGTCACTTTGGATAAAAGCTTCTGCTAAATGCATACATGTAAATATAACACCATCTGAAATTCTCCTGCCGGGGGGGGGGGGGGCCTCAATGTGTGTGTAAGAGGCTTCGCATTTCGAAAGCAATGTTAGGAAATTAAAAGCTAAGCCAACGAGGCCGAGGTAACTGCAGGGACTGTCTTTACACTATGTGACCCTGGAGCACAAAAACAGTCATCATTATTAAAATTGAGATTTATGCATCATCTGAATGCATTGATGTGTGGTTTGTTATGATAGGACAATATCTGAAAATCTGGTGCAAAAAAAAAAATATTGAGAAAATAATTTTTAAAGTGGTTTAAATTAATTCTTAGCAATGCATATTAATAATCCAAAATTAAGTTTTGATATATTTATGGTAGAAAATCTCTTCATGGAACAGGATCTTAATATCCTAATGATTTTTGGCATGACAGAAAAATGTATAATTTTGACCCATACAAGGCTATTGCTATAAATATACCTGTGCTGTTTATGACTGCTTCTGTGCTGCAGGGTCACGTATGATTATAGTGCATCCAAATATAGCCTTCGGTTATTCTGTTAACTCGATGAATCTCTCCAAAACAACACAAGACAGACTTTAAACATTTACATGAGTAACACCTGAAGAGGAATAATGCATGAGAGCCTTCATCTACAGAATATTTACTGTAAAAGCCCATTTGTAAGCGGTTTAGCTCCACGGATCCTGAATCAGACGCTCAGTAATCTGAGCTCTCACATAGCTGGAGGTTAACCTGCAGAATATGCTCATACTGTACATACTGTTCTCCATTCATGCACCAATTACAGATATAGATCGGTGAAGGTGCAGAAAACGGTCTGGATCGTCGAATATAATGCACTGTTGATTATGATTATTTGTGTGCATGCAGATCAATTTATGTGGAGTTGACGCACTCTTAGACAAAAAGGTACAAAAGCTGTCCCAGGGGCAGGATCTTTTCAAAAGGTGCATGTTTGTACCTAAAAGGTTGTACCTTAAACGTACATATTATCAGCTGAAAAGCTATAAAGGTGCACCTGAACGACTCAAAGTCATTAGAGATGGAGTTCGTGTGAAACAGCATTTATTGAAAACTGTAAAAACATAACAGTGCTTAATCTTTGCATGCCAGCTTTTGTATCTTTTCTCTGAGAACGCACTAATGCACTGCCACCAAAACTCTTCAAGTGCAAAGAGCAAAACAACCCAAAACAGGGTGTTTTACTCGTATTACTGGACAAGTACACCGTTTTAAACAGTAAGATTATTAATGTTTGTAAAGAAGTGTCTTCTGTTCACCGAGCATGCATTTATTTGATCTGAAGTCCAGCAAAAGCTGAAATATTGTGACATATTTTTACTATTTAAAATAACTGATTTCTATTTTAATATGTGTTAAAATGTAATTTATTTATGTGATTTCAAAGCTGAATTCTCAGCATCTCAGTGTCACATGATCTTCAGAAATCATTCTGATTTGCTGCTCAATAAAACATTTTATTTATTATTATTATTATTTTTTTTTTCAGGATACTTTGATGATTTTAAAAATCCAAAGATAAGCATTTATCTGAAATAAAAGCAGTCAGTATTTATTTTTTTTGGGGGGGGGGGGTGATAGAAATTAATATTGTCTTTAGCAAGGATGCTTTAAATTGATCAAAAGTGATTATAAAGATATTTATAATGTCACAAAATATTTATATTTCAGATAAATTATGTTCTTCTGAACTTTCTATTCATCAAAGAAACCTGAAAAAATTATACTTCAACATAATAATAATAATAATAATACATGATTTTTGAGCAGCAAATCAGCATATTATTATGATTTCTGAAGATCATGTGACACTGAAGACTGATGCTGAAAATACAGCTTTGATCACAGAAATAAATATATTTTACAATATATTAAATAGAAAACAGCTATTTTAGATATTCAAAATATTTCACAATTTTATTGTGGCACTTTGGATCAAATAAATGCGATTTCTTTAAAAAACACATGAAAAATCGTTCTGTTCAGAAACTTTTGACTGCTTGGAAAATGGCACGTTATCAAACACAATCTCTCTCTAATTAAGTGACATCCTTTTATACCACAAATGCACCCCCTGTGTGTCCCGAAACAAGACATCTTTGAGATGCACAGCCTTCATCTTAGATTCCTGAGCAGGTAAGTGACCGATCTCACCTGTCGAACACGACCGCAGCGAAGCTGGCCTCAGCAAACACAACCTCTCCGGCTGATATCTCTGCGGTGACCCGGAGGCCACGGCCTTTCTCTCCGGCCGCAAACACTTGCACAGGATCCATCTTCTCCAGGGTCATGCTGACACAGACTGCAGTCCGCTTGGGCTCAGGCAGAGCTCACCTTCTCATCCACAGCCGAGCAAGAATAGAGCCTCCGTCATACAGCACACGGTCAGGAGAGAAGCTGCTGGAGCCTCGGGAGTATTTCTGTCCGTCAGCTGTGTGTGTTCATCATCTTTACCATCATGCATCATCTTCACTCACACACTGTAAACATGCAACTGTGTATTGTCCAGTTTACACTCAAAAACAAGACTCAAATACTTTTTTTTTGCAGTGCATGCAACATTTAATGCCAAAATGGTATGGTGTTAAGACTTTATCCTGATTTATTTTATTCTTTAAACTCAGGCTGTCTTTAAAGAGGTCATCGGATGCATAATTCACTTTACTAGTTGTTTGAACATAAATGTGTGTTGGCAGTGTGTGTACACATCCAACCCATAATGATAAAAATCCACCCAGTGTTTTTTTTAAACCCTCTTTCTCAAATCAGGCTGTTCTGAGATTCCTGTACAGGCCCCTCCCACGATAGTTGATTGACAGGTCTGTCTTACCTTAGCCCCGCCCCCCTGAGTGTCCGCCTCCGGTGCAGGGAAGACCAGATGTCTCAAATTAAGCGATTGAGGTGTTTAGTTGTTGGATGTAATAACGAGTAAAGCATTCATCATTAACTCCTGTCATCTGAGCCGCTGAAGACACAGAGTATTAACGCTACTTTCACATTGAAGTGAATGCGAGCTACATAAATACATCTATGTTCGCGCAAATCACTTGTGATCCAGCTTCAGAAGTGATTATAATGTTATTTTATGAATCTTTGCAAATCACCTTTCCTAATAATGTGCTAGTTAGCCAGTTTCGCAGCTGAAGTTTAGTATGCTCTGTAGATATATATACCTAGATGCCTCATTATCGACTGTTTCTATGGCCACTAAACCACTATTTTTGGAACGGTCTGCGAATCTTTGAGCGCATTGACTGTGTGCGTCTACAACAGCGAGTTATACGCTTGAATATTCAGTGATTATTATGGTGAATGTGAGATGTGGAGGAATCTACACTTATCTATGGTCGGCCACGGAAGAGAGGGCGGAGTCAGCAGAGCTCATTAGCATTTAAAGCAACATGTACTAGAACAGCGTGCTGAAAACAGAACACAGGTGTTTTTACACTACCCTTGAGAAATGTAAACCAATTATAGACTGTTCATTAAGACCCTAACGGATCATATGACTTGTGTAAAATGGGCATCCGACGACCTCTTTAAAATACAGCAATACATATTACATTATTAATCCGAATACTAATCCGAACGAGTAAGTTTTGATTATAAAAAAATATGATATAAAAAAAAATGGCTAGCAATTCAAGACAAAGTCAACAATGCAGAATAAAATACACCACATGGTATAGATAACACATTTAACATAGAAGTCTTATTTATGACATGAAAAACAGAGAGATGTCTTTCGTAAACAAAGAACAATCACAGACAGCGTTCGTTTGGTCCAGAAGTACGTTTGATTGGTAGCGATTAGACTCTAAACAACTCGAATAAATTAAGGCACAATTCTCTAATGAATCATCACTCTAATCAGAGGTGGAAAGTAACGAATTACATTTACTCGCGTTACTGTAATTGAGTAGCTTTTTTGTGTACTTGTACTTTTTTAAGTAATTTTTAAATCTGTAATTTTACTTTTACTTAAGTATATTTTGTGTGAAGTATTGTACTTCGCTACATTTTAAAAA
>QVTF01006409.1:0-27431 GCA_003573665.1 Oxygymnocypris stewartii
ATTCATCACATTAATAACCATTAAATATTCACAGATTATTTTATCTGAAATATCTCCATTTCATATCAAGGAGGGTGTAAAATAACGACCTCTATAATTTATTGCTGGCCCTCAAGATCTGTAATACTTTATTGCCTGCGTGCAGCACTCGATCATCAACAACAATAAAACTTGATCTTTTTATATCTGTTTTTCTTATTTCTTTCAATCTCCCCTTTTTCAAATCTCAAATGAGATTATTCAGCCAAGGTCAGCATATGGAGGCAGTTTTTATTATCCAGGGTCAGGGCCTTCAGATACCTTGCTGATTTTTCAGTACAAAATGAGGCTTGGCGTAATTTGATGCCCTGAAGACTCTTGTTTGAAAATCTCCTGCGGTGCTGTCCTCTGTTTTATCATTTCAGTTCTTAGTAGTGTGCAACAAAGCATGAGGCACAACAGGGTTAAAGACCCCCTTAAGGAAAATGTGCCATTTTCTGGTACCAGCGTATATATGACGATCATAAAATCTATTTATTTTTTAATGTTTTTGTGAGAGTTTTGATGGAGAAACACAATTTGTGTGACAATGCATGATGAAAAACACTCTACAATATACACTGCTGTTCAGAAGTTAAAGTCATTTTTTTAAAGAAATTAATATGCATGCAAGCATGCGTTAAATTTATCAAAAGTGACAGAGACATTTATAATGTTACAAAAGTTGTCTATTTCAAATTAAATATCTTATTTTGTAATTTATATTCACCAAAGAATCCTGGGGGGGAGATAAAACTTACCATGATTTTCACAAAACCATTAAGCAGCACAACAGTTTTTTTTAAATATTGATATTAAGAAATAACAGGCTTGGTGTGCATAAAAGACTTATTTCAGAAAAGAAAAAAAAAACACTATATTTTTTTTGTTATTATATGTCTACATGATACTGTCAAACGTTTTCTGTTGTAATGAAAAACTGTTATTCTGCATGATACTAATTCTGTGTGACTGTACTGTGTTTGTGAGTGTAGATGATGACTGTGGAGACAATAGTGATGAGGCGGGCTGTATCCACTCCTGTGCTAATGGGCAGTATAAGTGCACCAGCGGCCGGTGTATCCCAGACCACTGGGCCTGTGACGGGGACAACGACTGTGGGGACTTCAGTGATGAAAATGTGACTTGTGCTGGTGTTGCCCCTGGTAAGACATCATATTTTTCTCTTTGCCTATCTTATAATGTTTGTTTTTTGGGGGGTTGGGCATGGACTGTGTGGCTGTTATTTTTGGTGCAGTATGTGTCCAATTGTTGTTGTTTTTCATCTTTTGTGGGCACCATTTTCTATCCATTTTTAAAAACTTAAATTTCATTCCAAACTTCTGTTTCATTTGATCAACCGTGTGCCATCTAGATTTGATTATATTAGATTCAACTTCATATACATTATGCAAAATACAGCGCCAATAAAACATAGTTAGCATCTAACAGAAATGCAAATAATAATGTAGTATATAAATAAATCCAGAGGTCTGTCATGAAACTCTAGATGGCGCAGTCTGATGGGTTCAAACTCTATCTGACATAATGACATTATCACATGGCACAGCTGATTGGTTTCTTTTCGTATCGGCAGCCAATGAGCTTGATGCTTAACTTTTAAATTCTCAGCTAGTGCTTGCTGTAACAGTTGCAGCATACTTCAGAAACCCTGCACCTTCCCCAGCTCCACCTGTATATATCTGCTACGGGATGATTCATGTATGTAATAAGGGTTATTTCATAAATGTTATATGTGCAGCAGCAGTATTTCTTACATGTCCACAGCAGCATGTTGTGGATGTATTGGCAGTAGCAAGTCTTGGTACTTGCTCTGCCGCAGCAGCATAGCAGAACTATTCCGCCAAGACTAAACACGTTATCCATCATGTCATTACCATGGTAAACTCTCATAGATTTGCGATGACAGAAATTATGGTAAAATGTAAATGAGCCATTATAGTATGTAACAAAGGATCTGAGCGATATTGCTGCCACAGACTGAAAATCACATCGCTGTCAAACTTTAATCATACAATGAGATATTGCCCAATACAGCATTAAAACTGATTTTAAAAGCATGAAATAAAACATTTTGACCTTGAATATTCAGAAATGTGGTCTTTTCAGCTTTACCATTACTTCTGAGTACTTGGGTACTTGTCCCTAAAGTGTATGACCAATAAAAGCGTCAGAGTAATCAAAAAGCATTTAGAGAGGTCAAAATTCCTTGTTGCGTTAATTAAAAATGCCTTTGTGTTCGTTTTTGTACACAAACAACTTAACTAACTTACCGAGCGGTTCCCAGAGAATCTGTTTAACACGACTAATTAGCAGACTAACAAAGAGCCGAACGATAGCGATCAAGTCAGTCTTGCTTGTAATTGCCTTGGTGCAATGTCCTTAATTTGAGGAACACAAGTTTAAAACTTTCTCCCTTTTTCTTCACTTGACAGATCTAATCTCATCTAAGCTCACTAGGGAACCACCTTACAGATTTGAATCTTTTAATCTACTGTAATTGCCTCTGAAAGCTGAGGCCGTGTCCTCCAATGCTTTCAGCTCACCAGCTTGTCACAGAAATGTTGGAGTCATTCATCAAACAGGCTCCTGACGGAGGTCCTCAGCTCCTGTCCGTCTCTGAGGATTTGTCCAACTCATATCCTCCCAGTGCAGGACTTAGATCATTATATAACACATGCTCTGTGTGTGTAAAGTGGAGGAGATACTGGTAACTCTCAGCATTAGTCTTAAGCAAAGAAGGGGGCCCTTTAGTCTTTAAGGGTTCGTATTGTTACCAGCTGTCTTTTTTTAGGAGGCCATTTGTTTGTTTGATGGCAGCCAGGAGATTGAGGTGGGTTTGGTGAATAAACACTTTTTTGAAGTATGTATTTAACTCCTGTCAATCGTCAGGATTCAGAATGAATCAAAAACTTGAGGCAAGCTACAGTAAACAAGGCTTTTTTTTGTGCTTGTCTTACTCTTGAAGAAAATCTTGCTCCTGTCCTTTGCGTTGAAGCACACTGACACTTAAAGTCTTTGCCAGTGTCGGAGAGAATATTTAAATATTTATTAACATGACAAGAGGAAATCTTGAAGTATGCTTGATAAAAGTCTGCCAGTTTAACATTATTAACGCTGGTTGAAGTAGTTTGAAGTGGGAGCGTCTCTGGGCTTTAAAAACTTTTCTTTTCTACTTACCTTGCTATTTTTAATCCTTAGCTGTGATATTATTGATTTGTATAGTACTTTTAAGTAATACATATTTTTAGAAAAGTGTTCTTCCTTTGGCAGTGGATTATAAAATAAAATAAAATCCCCATTTGAAGTGGTATAAGTTCAGTTAATTTACACCATCTCACAGTTGAATGTTTTATTCACTTAAAGTAACTGACTGTTTGTGTTTGTTTCACTAGAAATAACTGTAGAATATCAAGGCCGAATATCAGATAGAATATCAGACAAATCAAGATTCGATCGAAGCGTGGTTGAAACATGAGAAGCCGAATTCCACAAGACGACAGCAGAAAGTCATGAATCAGACCCCCAGCCCGCCTGAATACACCCCGACCAGGCTCCGAGGACAAAGGCTAAAATTCCTGGGTTCACAAAACTGTAGAATCATCTTAAAATACTTTCATTCTCATGGTTAATGAAACTAATCATTTCTATGCATAACTGCATATTATGTATGTGACCCACAAATTGGAATATCCTTGTTTTAATCATTGTGTTTATTGTGCTTTTAATTAGTGTTGACTAGCTTAAGCCTTAAGGGTTAATGTCATGTTTAGTATGTATGAGCGTGATAATTCCAGCTTTGAACATTTCTTCAAATTGATTCTCTGTCAAATGTATCATATTCTGGTTATAGAAATCACATTCAAAAGGATACTTTGCAAGAGAATGTAACATTCGGGCAATGTGACTGACCATGACATGTTAATTTATGGATTGGGTGGAGCAACAACGCAGCAGCCGCTCCAGCATAGAACCTAATTGGTCAAGACAACCATTGGGAGGTCCCTAAAAGGCCGAGAATAAATACCCAGGACACTCTCTAACTGCTCTCTTGAATTCTTAACTTCTCCTCGCGCTCTTGAATGCTCCGTCCTCTTGGAACTCTCTCTCTCTCTCCGGAAAAATGCACTCTCTTGAGAATGCCATCTACTGACTCTCTTCAGCTCTGGACCACACCCAGCCAGTTGCTACCATGATGAGAAGAAAAACCACCTAGCTCTTTACATCCTTTTGTTCTTTTACTTTAGTTTATTTTCTTTCGTTGAGTCCGTGTGCTAAGTTACGTTTGCCAGCGGAAACCAGCCCAAAACTCTGCAGGGCCAGCCACGAGCCAACGCCCACTTCAACGACTCCTGAACTTTAAGCCAATCAGCGACTTCGGAGAAACCCTTTCCCGCAAAGACGGAGGACAAAGGGAAATCTTTAAACACAAAAGCAACGCAAGTACAAACCCCAGATTCTTGCTGTAGCTGGTGTAATATTGAAAATAGATTTTAGCCTCATTGAAAACTCAATGCGAGTGTTAAAAATGTGATGGTTGTTCAGGTTTATGCAATTGCACATCTTGCTGTAAACGTGGGATATCAAATTCTCATTCTTTTAATCTAATCCTTTCCTCACTTTCTCTCTTTCTGCAACGCGTGAATGTGTGAATGCTTGTGTTCATGTGTAGATTAGTTTACATGTCTTAGAGTTATATAAATAAAGTCTTGTTTATATTGAAAAGAGAAATATCTTGTGTTTTGTGCTCATAAGTTAATGCCTTAATCTGTCGATTTTGTTACTGTGCTATTTAATAGTGTTTTCACTATATTTTGGGATTTTAATATCAGTGCAGAGTTTGTTATACGGCTTGTTCGGTGAATCGCCGTGAAACAGTGAGTCTGTTCAAATTCCCTATAAAATCATTAATGATTCCCTTTGAGCTAAATTGACCTGTTTCCCTTATAACAATATATATTATATGTTATCATTACATAACTCATTTATTAGAGTAATTTGTTCGGGGATAGAACTACACTGGTCACTTTGTATGCACTTTATTCATTAAAATGAACCAACACATTAAGATTGTTTGTTAAATAAATTGACAAAATTACTCGCTCTATGTATTTGAGTCACTAAAAAGAACCAACTTATTATTATAATTAGAGAATTGGACTGCACTTGCCACACTTAATGTTCTATTCACAAATAGGAACTGACTCATTAGTCTTTTGTTCAGGAATTGTTCTCTGACGACAACTGTAGCCAAATTCCTTGACACGTCTGTGTGTGGTGGCTCTTGATGCCTTGACCCCAGCCTCAGTCCATTCTTTGTGAAGTTCACCCAAATCCTTGAATCGATTTTGCTTGACAATCCTCATAAGGCTGTGGTTCTCTCGGTTGGTTGTGCATCTTTGTCTTACAAACTTTTTCCTTCCACTCAACTTTCTGTTAACATGCTTGGATGCAGCACTCTGTGAACAGCCAGCTTCTTTGGCAATTAATGTTTGTGGCTTACCCTTCTTGTGAAGGGTGTCAATGATTGTCTTCTGGATAAGTGTCAAATCAGCAGTCTTCCCAGTGATTGTGTAGCCTAGTGAACCAAACTGAGAGACCATTTTGAAGGCTCAGGAAACCTTTGCAGGTGTTTTGAGTTGATTGGCTTAATATAGATGTCACCATATTTAAATTTGTTGAGATAGTGAATTGGTGGATTTTTGTTAAATGTGAGTCAAAATCATCACAATTAAAAGAACCAAAGACTTAGGGTGAATCCCATTTCTCTGTCTTACCCCTAGCCCTTGTCCCTCGAAACTGAGTGGTAAGCGTTAGGGGTGAAAACATACCCCTATGAAATGAGACGCCACTTGGTTACTGTCACGTCATCATACATCGTTGCTAGCTGGCTGCTACGTCACCAGAGGCGACAAGTGTTGATCACAAACTTGCTGTCTGCAAGTGTGTGTATGTCCATTGCGTGTGTTTTAGTGATGTTTTCTCTAGTCAGAGAAATGCGGGACTGTTGTATAAATCAGCAATGTAACGTTAACGTGGAAAAATAGCGATTTTTTTAAAATGTTTCAATTAAGAACATGGTTGCAAATATATATGTACATATATATGTACTGGACTGTGTAGAGCACAAAACAAGACTGTCGTAATTTTTTTATCAATTACTTAAGCCGAAAATACTTACATTTATGGGACTCTCTGGATGATCTGGCCGCAGTGTGTTCTGGGTACCCCTTAGTTTCAAGTGAGCTTGTGAAAATGCTTGGTTTTAAGGGGTATCCACCCCTTCCCCTTAGCCCGACCCCTTGATCAAAAGGAGAATTAGGACAGCCCTTACTCTCACGTGAATGCGGAAAACTAAGGGGAAGGGGTAAGGGGAACGGGTAGGACAGAGAATTGGGATTCACCCTTAAACTACTACTTTAGTCTGCGTGCATTGAATTTATTTAATACATGAGTTTCACAATTTGATTTGAATTACTGAAATAAATGTATTTTTCCACGACATTCTAATTTATTGAGATGCACCTGTATGTGATTGATTCACTAAAAATAAATCATTAGAGTCATTTGTTTGCGAATCAGAATAGCCCATGATCAATCTCATTTTTTGTCATGTCCAGCTTTACCTCCTGTGGAATGCAGTGGAGAGGAGTTTCACTGCCGTGCTGATGGGACCTGCATCCCCGAGCGCTGGCGCTGCGATGGAGATAAAGACTGCGAAGATGGCAGTGATGAAACAAACTGCAAAGGCGTCAAAAGAATGTGTGATCCCCTGGCAAAGTTTACCTGCAAAAACTCAGGTAAGCCTGCCAGGTGTTCCTCAAAACCAGTTTGTCTGCACTGACATTACATTTATTTCATACACTGACATACAGCAAAAATTTTACTCCTTGTGTTCTGTATAACATCAAACTGTTAAATTATTTGAAGCAGTGGGTGATGTTATACCACAATGCCATCCTTGAGCTTTCAGTTATTTTTGCCTCTTGCAAATTGAGTTGGATGATACATCCAGCCTGTTTTTCGTAATATGGTGCAATCTTTTGCAATGTCTCTGTATGTTAGAGTTCGTATTTATGAAGAACGGATGAGATGAATGATGTGAGCTGGAATGATTTGTACTCCACAGTAAGGTGTATTTTGGGAGCAGCGTCATTGTTCCATATTCAGAGTTAGCTATATGACATTAAAATAAAAAGGTGAGGTAGGTAATTTTTGTGCCGCTAGCATTAAAAAAAAGCAAAATAAGACCCCTGAAGGTTTCACGAACACTCCTCAGTTTGCTTTTGGTCAGTCAAACTGACAGTCCGGTCCCTAATTTGCAGCTCTGCCCTAGCGAAAAATAAATATACTTAAATGTATTTGAAATGTATTGATTTCATGCTAAGTATACTACAAATACATTTTCATATTTATATACTTAATCAAATACCCTGCAAATTTACTTTCAGTAAAGCAATGCACCACTGAGCCACAGGAACACATTTAAAGATTGATATTATACAATTTTCATCAAAAGTGACATTAAAACACATTTTAGACTTAATATTAAGAAATGTGCATTGTGCTCAAGTAGTACGCTAAATAAAGTTTAATTATAATTTTTACATCAGTAAGTTTTGAGTTATCTGTCAGTAAATACGTTAATAGATTTTAACTATACTTAGTTTGAAATAAATGTATTTAAATTAATATTTTTTTACTAGGGTGGTCAAGCCAATGTTTCTGTGTTGGACTGGATGCTGGAACAAAGAAAGTAATTTTTTCCTAACGCAACAGAGAAAAAGTGTTTGCACTTATTAGGCATTTTACTTTCATTTTAATTATTTTTTTCTGCATATTAAGCTGTGGTAGAACAACGTATTGAAAGTATTAGAAATAAATTACACATCTGCACAGAATTCAGCTTTATGTGTTTCTTTTGAACATATTTGGTGTAATTTGTATCTATTAAAAGTTTGTTCTCCTCTCAGATCATAGTGAAATCAATCAACATGGGGCTTTTTGATGTAGCAGTTGCCTTAATTGTAAATGATTGCCTTGAAAAGACATCTACAGCCAAGCCATAAAAGAGCTCAAGAATTGTTCGTTGTTTTGTTCCTATTCCTTTTGATGTCAAAAATGTGTTAAAAAGCAGCAGCGTACACTCTTTCCAGACCACTGCACCACACACCGAATGCCAAATCCCATATCATTTTGACAGGCTCAGAAACAGACTAAAGTGTGTTCACCTGTTTATCTGATCATGAAGGTAGACTGAAGACAAGGAAATCTGACTACCTTAAACTGTTTTTCAATCCTGGGTTTTTAATTTTGCAAAGTGTACAAGTACACTGTTCAAAAGTTTGGAGGCAGTAAGTTGTTGTTTTCTATATTCAGCAAGGATACACTTGTTCAAAAGAGACCGTAAATACAGTTATAATGTTTAGAACAATTTATATTTAAAAAAAAATGGTCTCATGGTTTCCAGGAAAACATTAAGCTGTTAATTATAAAGATTACAGTTTGTGTGAAATGAATTGAAATGTACAATCTGTTCAAGACCATTACAAATTGTTCAGATCACTTATCTGTTTTGAGAACAGTGACCTGAGTTTGGAGAAATGTGTCAAATCGATTGAGAAAAATGGTAGCAGTTTTTAACATTAATAAAAAAATAAACATATTTTCCCTGATTAGTATTTTATATTGATTTCAGAAGAATCGTGTGACACTATATGCATGCAGCTTTGTATTGTAATATATACAGTAATCAATATTTGAAGTGGATCAAAACAGTTAATCAAAGTTGTCCTGACAAGAACGCATTTTGGTTTTAGATTTTAGGACAAATTTGATGAAAGGTTTTGATCCACTTCAAATGTTGACTACTGTATTTAAAAAAAGTTATAATATTTCACAGTAGTACCATTTTACTGTATTTTTGATCAAGTAAATGCAGTCTTTGTTTACCTAAGAGACAAAAACATTCAAACAAATATTACAGACCCCAAACCTTTGAACGAACCCTTCGCATAACACCCTCTCTAACACCCTCTAAGCCCTCATGGTCCTGGGGTACTTCATACTCTGTGCTGACACCCTGTAAATGTATAAGACTCTAGTGCAGTTGCTTTATAAAAGCCTTACCGGTGAGCTAGAAGTCTGAAACTTCAGTATGCTCAGTATCTCGGAAGCCCTCTGTTACTTTATATAGTGTAATTTGTCTAAATGAAAAGTAATTTTAAATCTAGTATCTTTAATTTAATTAATGAGCTCCACTGTGTGAAAAAGAAATGTTTAATAATAAAAAGGTTTAAACAAATGCTGCAGTGGGTCTCTGAGGGTTAAATGAGCTGAAGCTTCTGTATTCATCTGACGTCATTCCAGTTTGACGTTCTGCCACCTTTTAAAATGTACCCAGATTTATCTTCATGCTCACCTACAAACAACAAATTAAGCCTGACAGTTTGATTTATATTGCGGTCTGACTGAACGTTGTGTCCCAAGGGAAGTGTATCAGCAAGAGCTGGGTGTGTGACGGCGACAACGACTGTGAAGACCGCTCGGATGAAGAGTCGTGTGAGTCCTCCATCTGTAAGCCCCCCACTCAGCCCTGTGCTAATGACTCCAGCACCTGCCTACCCCCCAACAAGATCTGCGACGGGAGAAACGACTGTGTTGACCATTCCGATGAGGGTCCTTTCTGTGGTGAGTGCATGCAAGGCTTTGAAAAGAGACTCATCTGCTGTATTGCTTCAAGATTTGATAAAATATTAATCATTTCAACTCTAAATTTGAATTGGATGAGCTATGCCAAATAAATTCACACCTGTGACTGCTAATTCTACATTAGTGTGCCTACATTGTTTGGCAACTGTAAACAGTCTGCAGTTAGGGTAAGGAACTGTATTACTTTGCACAAGAATTATCATTTCTAATTGTTATTACAGTGAAACAAATGTGGTCTAGAAACCGTTTTCACTCAAAAATTGCTAGTGAATTTCACAAACAATTATAAAGAATGGCAAATAATATATTATTGATACTTATATACAGAGTGACTTTGATTTCTTTTTAATTTTTATTGAATTTTTTGTAATTTCAGTGCTTCAACTTAAACTTATTATTGTTATTATTATTTTATTAACTTTGCCAAGGCATTCATTTTTCATCTAATTATTATATTTTATTTTAATCAAACAAAAACAAAGTTTAATGGTTTCAGTTTTAGTTAACAGTAACAACACTGCTGTAAAGCATTGCTTTCTGCGGCAGAGTAGACGAAATTTGTATACATTACTGCAAACATAGTGAGCATAGTGAACATACATAGTCTAATAGCCACAAAACTTAGATTTTTTAATTAATTAGTTTTTTAATTAATGCAAGTGTCAGAGTGCATGTTTATTACTGGGTTCATAATGCTTGCATTCACAGTCTTATTCAGTACACCTTGTGCCTAATGCTAATTGAAAACCGCTGTGCTATTACATGAAGTCTGGTCAGTTCTGCAAGAAATGCTGGATGGGTTGAATGAGAAGTAGTCATGCGGAGTAGTTCATTCAATACACAGGAAGCCAAACCATGAAAAACGGTAACTAACCAATGAGAATAAAATACCTGAGCTGTATAGATTTGGACTCATACACTTGAGCAAATCAATATGTATTGTGTTTACCTCTCCATGGCTGAAAAGATTTTGATAATACTGTGTTTATGCCCACACGGCATGTCCCTCAGGGCTACTTGAATCTCTTTGAGTTGCATCCTTGAGCGAGTGTAATGGAAAGCCAGCACATGCTCTGTAAGCTACCAGCACAAGAAAACACGAAGCCCGTCTGAATGAGAGCTAAACATGAGGATCTGTTTACCTCTGAAGCCATTACTTGGTTCTCTCAGAATGCGACTAGACAAACATTTCAATGACTTTTAGTGCATTGCCAGCAGCCGCCCATGGGAGCCCTCCTCTCATGTTCTGAGGACAAGGCGCATTATCTGTCTGACTAGACCTGCATTTGGCTTGGGACTCTTATTGTCAATTAGATTGTGCCAATGGACCTTGAGGTGACTGCCTGACTCAGACCAGCGCAGCAGGACTCAATGCCATTTGTGACCTTTGGGAAGCAGCTATTCTTCAACTCCATATAGACTTCAGAGCCCCCTGTGAAGAAAATTCAATTCTCTCTTACGGCCGCAGAGGGGATCATCATAATCAGTAGAGGCAAAAAGACCTTGCAAGCTGTGAGTTTCCTCCCCTTTGTCTTTCTCCCTTAAAAAGGACCAGGAGCTTCGATGAAAGGAAAAAGCTTATCCATTAGAGATGAGAGTCTAAGACTACCGGAGTTTGTCTGATCTGTTTTGAAAAGAGATGATGTATCGAGACCCAGTTTTAAACTTAAGAAAAAGCAATTTTCCACCTTGAATGAGTTTGTTTGGCCTGTGCAGTGGCTGAAGTCGGTCATGATTCAGACCTGTGGTTTCTCATTGAATCTGCCTCATGCATAAAATTATTCTTTATTATTGTGACACACTTGGCTGGTGATGTTGATTAGGTCAGAATAATGGCTTAGTCAAGAAAGACGCACCAAAACTTTTGAGGCAAAGAGCAATAAGCTTCTAGCCTTGTGCAAACATTCAAAGCAAACCGTTGGGTCTTTGTTCATCTCTGGCTATTTTGTTTTAATTCACACCTTGAATCTCACATGCCTGCAAACACGGCTTCATATCACCAGCCTTTCAAATTGATTCTGTTTTTGTCCTCATCATGCTGTTCTTGTCTGTTCCAGAGAAATGTTTGCAAGGTAATGGGGGCTGCAGTCACCAGTGTGCAGTGATCCCCAGCAAAGGGGTGTGTGTGTTCATGTCCCACCGGACACCATCTTGGCTCTGACAACCGAACATGCGAGACAGTGGACTACTGCTCTGCTCACCTGAAATGCAGTCAGATATGCGAACAGCATAAGACCACTGTCAAGTGTTCCTGTTATCCTGGCTGGAGACTTGATCCAGATGGAGAGAGCTGCCACAGCATAGGTATTTAAAATCCTCAAACTTTAAAATATGTATTTCTCTTGGAATTGCCTCACTTTCGCGGCCTAGATAAGCTCTTCTAACATATATATATATAATTATTAACCAATACATATATTTATATATTAGGGGTGTAAGTGTAATGTTTTGCAAAATTCATGGTTCGGTTTGATACGATACAGTGGTGTCACGTTTTTTTAAACAGCAAAAAGAAAGAAATGCCAGATAAATTTCCTTGAGTTAAATGTTTTACTTTGAACAATGATGGAACTATACTTGACCCATCTTCTGGGGTGTCTTCTTGGCAGCATATAAAACAAAAACAGCTCCAATTTGAAGTATTGATGATGTTGCTGATGTTGCCTATTGTCATGTAGCAGATTAATCTTTTCCAATATGTTGAAATAGATTTTAACCTTTTATGGGCATTTTTTACCTTTATAAAGCAATTTTTTCTAAAAGTGCGCATCACCTTTTGAGTCAATTTTTTACACTTAATCAGTCATTAAGACATTTTGGCTGTTATCAAGCAAATTAAGTCAGTTTATTGACTAAATTCATTTTTGCAATGCAGAGGAAACAGAAGCTGCATCTAAATGGCATTTAGATGCTTTCACACACTGTTTAATGCAGCTCAGAGCGACGTGTAATGCTAGTTACAAATGCTTAAATATTGTTTTGATATTTTAAACAAAACATTGACAACTGATGTTTGAAATTAATTTAAATAATGTAAAGATACTTTAAATGTGAAATTAAAACCGCCAGCAGGTGGCAGCGAGTCACTGTTAATAAGCGAAGACATTGTGATTGAACTGAATAATTTAACGGGTGATTCATTCAGGAACGAAACATCATCATGTTGATCCGAGATACAAAACAGTGCCGTGGCTGCATTTGGAATAATTTTTTTATCGAAATAGAGCAAAAACATCAGTTTAAAATGTAAGTCTCTTAATTAACTTATTGCTTATTGAACTGTTGTAAAAATCGTTTGTAATCATGCAAATTTTTTGGAGGGAAAAAAGGCACTCTTCTGTGATATTGATTAACTCTATGAAATTATGTAAATATATTAGTGCTGTCAAAAAAAGTACAGGTCTTCAAATGCAAAAGCAGTTTATTCAGTATGTGTCCAGGAATGACAAAAAAGCACCATATAATATAAGCAGTTATGACGATAATGCCATGTGAGGAACAGACTGAAATTTGACTGACTGAAATTTGACAGGAAAGTAGTATTATTTTTCTAGACTGATTTATGATTCTCAGTGAAATAACTTCACTGTGCATTCATGTCCATCCATAGTGGATCTGTCCACAGTACACAACAATACGAGTACCAGTAATACAATGACAGCGGGATATGCAGACAGGAGCTTCCCATTGAGAAGCTAATGTCTTTACAGCAGCATGCCTGCCAAATGCTTTTAAATTGTCTCAGGGAATCTGAATTTGGGTCATTAGTCAGAATATGACAACAAGCATCTGTGTTGTATTTTATGGATTTTGTGAAATATATAGCTCTTGAGAGTACGTTCTTGTTATAGAAGACAGACACATTTATAGCTCTCAGCAGACTTTAATAAAAAAAAATAAAAAAATCTGGGATAATGTTGCGTAGTAGATATAGAGCTGGACTGGCAAATTAATTATATTAAGAATATGTATTATTCTTAATTATTTAATTCCTTTTTTATATTTTATATATACCTGAATGACTTGGATGGAACTTGTGAACTTGTAGTTTGATTCAATAGGGTTGTTTTTTTCTTTCTCTTTAAAGACGACTCAAGTGTCTTTTACCATTATCCTCAGGTTTCTCTAAGATTAGTGCCCCTGTAAATCTTTTTCATAAATAAAATCAGCTAAAAGACTAATTAGTGGTTTTGCACAGACAAATGTGCACGGCAGACGCCTCAACACAAAGCGCGATGCTCTAATAACCTCTAATGCACAGGTGTGGGGTGCTAATAATCCATTTGTTTCTTCTCCAAGATCCCTTTGAGGCTTTTGTTATCTTCTCTATCCGGCACGAGATCAGACGAATCGACCTTCATAAACGTGACTACAGCCTACTCGTGCCCGGCCTGCGGAACACCATCGCTCTCGACTTCCACTTCAACCGCAGTTTGCTTTACTGGACCGACGTGGTGGAGGATAAGATCTATCGGGGAAAGCTCTCAGAGACCGGCGGTAATGAACACCCAATTTGATGTTCCATTCCCACTCGCCCTTTGTTTAACCTAAGCTTTAGTTTGAGTAGATATTCTGTTTCCCCATTCCTAGAACGCAGGTCACATCCCCTGAACAGTAACGCAATACATAATGCGCAGTGGCTCTTTGAATGACTCAGAAAAACTCTGAAGGAGCTGATGAATACTTTTGTATTTTTTGAAGACTATTTTGAAGCTGCATTAAGCACACATCGGAGTCTTTCTCTCAGAGGAACAGGCCCCCAGTGTAGCTATTGCTCTCTTTTTGTTAGCATTTCATAAAGCCCTCCACAGCTGAGAATAATTGCAAACAGCTGGATTATAGATAGCTGAAAAAAATCTTGTTTACTGCTGAGGGAAAACTTCCTTTCCTTTAATACCAGTGTTTTCTTCTCCGGAGTTATTTTCAGAAACCCTGTCGAAAATACCATCAAATGTGTTTGGATGATGATCACCTGCTGTTGATATGCTGGTGTCACACCAGGTTTCTTAAAGGGATAGTTTAGTCCAAAATCATTTCTTTTAGAAGAATGGTTGGCTTTTATTGGATGGACAGTGACACTGAGACATTTTATCTAAATACCTTATTTTGTGTTCCACAGAAGATAGGATGTGATACAGGTTTGGAACCAGTGTTATTTTAGTATAATGTATATGCTGTTATAGTATTTATTAATTATTTGATTTAGCTTTTATTTTTAATTTTAGTCATTTGTCATTTTATTTATTTTTTATTTGAATTAGGTTTTTAAGTTTTTCTAGTAATTTTTACTTCACACTCTTAAAAATGCTGTGTTAAAAAACAACCCAGCGCTGTGTAAAATATGGACGAACCCAGCAAGTTGGGTTACTGCCCAGAAGGATGGGTTAAACATTTAACCCAGCATTTTTTAGAGTGCAGGTAGCTGAAATTAGCAGATTTCAATTTTCAAGATTTAGTTTATTAACTCTAATGTATATTTTATTTCAGCTTTATATCAGTTGCCGAAAACGTTTTTTAAATATATCATTTTTAAATGAAATAATCACTTGCATCATTTACTGTTGAACAACATGACTAGCAGCGTAGAAGTGCATTCTGATTCAAGCTGGTCTTTTCAGCAAGGAGTAGCATTTTGAAGAACTCAACACTTCAAAAGAAAGTTCAAAATGGACCAGAATGCTTTTGCTGTGCTGAATTGGCAAACCCTGTCCACCCTTTGAACTTGTGCGAGTGGTTTGTTTTGTAGGTGTGACCGGGGTCGAGGTTGTGATTCAGCATGGTTTGGCCACCCCAGAGGGACTTTGCAGTGGATTGGATTGCAGGAAACCTTGTACTGGATAGACAGCAACTTGGATCAGATTGAGGTGGCCAAGCTGAATGGGCAAATGAGAACGACTTTGATTGCCGGTGGCATGGAGCACCCACGAGCGCTGGCTGTAGACCCAGGACAGGGGTGTGTATTAGTCTCATACAAATTTACCACAGCCTAATTTTCTTTCCTCTCAGTCTGCTTTTCTTTTTCACATTCCCTTCAGCAATGTTCACAACAGCAAAAGCAAACTAGTTTTATTTATTTTTTACCATAATTTGTTCTCATAGAGACTATCTTGGGTACATAACAGAGCAATCATATTTCAGGGGACTTGTTGTCATCTATTACTAATGATAGCTCTAGAATAACGCACTGCATCTTTTTGTTTATTTGTTGTGTTTCTGTTTCTTTTTTGTGTCGCCTTACTCTCAGCTGTACTCTTCTCTGCTCAGCTCTACATTCCTTAAGGAGGCATGCTGGGATAGGAAAGTCGCAATATGACGCATGAGCTCAGAAAGTCACACAATGATCCCAGCAGCATGAATAATGCTTACCGACATTGTGAATGCACAAAAAAGAGGCTTACAGATAAGACTGCAGATATTTTGATTATCAAATAATATGCCAATTATTTATGCATTTTTTAATACATTAAATGATTATTTTTTTTCCTTAATTGCCGATTTATTAACATTTTATTCCACATATTGGCATTGAAGGCTATAAAAATAAAATTAAAGTGTAACCTATTTTTTTATGTTTTGATGATTAATATGCCAATTATTTCTTAGATGTAGATTATTTATACATTCATTTTAATATTTTTTTACCCCTTTGGGCCTCATTGGTCACTTTTGACTGAAATTTTTTACACTTAATTACTCTGAAAAATTATATTTTTTGCTTCATTGGAATGAGATGACACTAGGGGACAGATTTGCTAACAGCTTGTGCCAGCGCAAACTGTCTTTTAGCATTAAAATTGTACTGTCATGATTTACTAAAGATGCACAGTGAAGATTTAGCGCTGATAAAGTATGGACACAGTTATTTTTGTGACTCACCTTTTTGAACATGCATTTGTAGGAGTTTCCCTTTCAGACGCAAAATGTATGGGAGGAGACAGTGTTCAAATAAATCACGCAATGGGATATAATTACGTTTGTGATCGTCGAATTAGTGGTATTTGCGCGATTATTTAATGCCCAAAAAAGCATGCCTTAAAAGTCTGTGTCTGTGTTCTTTAATGTGTGCACTGTCAGTAAATCACACCCCTCCCATCGGCACTTTTATGAAACTGCACTCTAATGTAATTTGCATTATTTAGTAAACCTGTCTCTTGGTGTCTTTGTTGCATTAGCTATATGAACGCACAAAAAAGCATTGGATATGATTCAGAAATGTTAAAGAGTCAAGGAAGAAAAAGTAACACTTGGTACTTTCGCCGTCTAAATGTATGACATAGGAAATTAATAGGCAAAAATGTTTTATGAATATAGCATTTTTTTTCGAAAGGAGCTTTTTTTATATAGTGTATATATTTAATAATAGCACAGTGGTGCTTTTGATGGCAGTTTACCAAACGACAGCACACTGGCAAAAATATATATATATAATTCAATTATTTTCGTTGTCCGTCCTTTTTGTTAGTATGTTGTTGTAGCCCTAGTTGTGGTCTGTTTGCCTGTTTTATGCATATTAAACATTTTTGCCAAATCTTGTGAGCAACCATTGTGGAGAAATATGGTATCTCTGCAGTCCAACTAGAGCTCATATTGGTGCTCAGTTGGATGACATACTGTAAATTATTTCACTGAAAGCTGAAAAGAACAATTAGGGGAGAATATTCAAAGACTGATTTCACACTCAGCGGTGTGGCACATATTAAAAAGCACCAAATTCATTACATAGTTTCTCTGAAACTGCCCCATACAGCTGTGGTCATAGAGAGGTGTGTTGAAAATGAATTGTAGTTCTGAGGGATTAGTCGTCTTTGTAATTAGAAAGTCTTTTATTTATTGAAAGCCTGGTTTAATAACTGTATGCCACTGGCCAATTAATTGGCCTTCTGAAAAGGAGAAGGCTACATCCTTGAAGCAAAATTAATGTGAAGCCTTTTTGTATGCTTACCTACCATGAACCTCAAATGTTTGGCTGACAATTTAATTGTTTTTTATGCCGGATGCAGGAACATGATCACATATTTTATTAGCATATGAGCTTGATGCAAGTATTTAGCATTTTATAATCCCCGTATACCCACATTAGAATGTGTGCCCTTTGTTTTCATGCCACCCCTGAGAACTGTGGAAATTAGTTCAAAATTAACCCTCATGTCTGACAGTGACTTCTCTGGCAGACAGTTTTCATTGAACCTTACAGTGTGCATATAAAAATAATAGTTTGAAATGAATCTTCTATCTTACATTTAGATTTTTTAAAGCTTTTTTATTATGTAAAGTGGCACTGTTCTCTAGGGCGGCATAGGTTGCAGGCCCTGCAAACACAGCTCTCATACACACACACACACACACTTCAGTACTGTATTGCTCCAATGCAGCAGTTTCACAGGTTTGTGCCCACGCTTAGATTTGTAACCACTGGCACCGCTCACTGTAAATGTATTCTATTCTAGCAGGTAACTTTTTATTTTCTGAGCAGCTCCCTGCACTATACTTCCCAAGTCAAGTCATGTTTATTTGCATAGTGCTTGTCACAATACGTATTGTTTCTAAGCAGCTGTCTTAATAGTTCAGTCATGAGTAAATACTTAAAATGATGGTAAAATAAAAATGTTAAGGCGTATGGAAGAATATTTTAATGTCCAATTCTTGCTATTAACAAACAATTAAATAATTCAATTCAGCTATTGTGTTGGATTAGGGATGTACATGGTCATGCAGAATATGTGCTTTATAAGTGCTAATAAACAGCCAATATGTTAATAATAGTCATGATAATAAGCAACTAGTTCATGGTGAGAATTGGTCACGATATTAAAGTGTTACCTTGAAATGTTTACACCTGATGTGTTGTATGGTCAGATGAATAGTTTATAACCATTTTTTCTGTATGTAGCATTCTTTTCTGGACTGACTGGGATGCCACTTTTCCTCGGATTGAGGCAACATCAATGAGTGGAAGTGGAAGACATGTTGTGTATAAGGACATGGAGATTGGAGCCTGGCCTAATGGACTCACGCTGGACCATCAGGAAAGGAGAATAGTGTGGACGGATGCTCGGTACGGGAAAATAAAATGCTAATTAAGAATTACATTTTGGTGCAATTACAAGAAGCACTGATTTTAAGCCTAGCTGTTTTGCATAAATGCTCAAGGCTTTTTTAGGTTAGGTGTGATTCTCAGACATACTATAAAACAGCCTTAACACATTTAAACCAACAGGAATAAATGAGATTATGATTTTAAATTTGTTTCTCTAAGATTTATTCTCATGCTCTACTTTCATGGCAAAAGCAGTTTTTTTAAGAAATTAGCATTTTAAGTATATTGTGTATGTAGTCATTTATGCCAAGAAAAATGTTCTTGAATCTTCAGTATATCCCTCAGGAAGTTGTCATCATTGTAACATCTTGTTGGTATGGGCATAGAGTGCTATTCTCACCTCATGTTTCTCTTTCCCTTCAGCTCAGATGCAATATATTCAGCCCTGTATGATGGAACGGGGGTCATCGAGATCCTCAGGGGGCACGAGTACCTGTCACACCCGTTTGCCGTGTCTCTCTTTGGAGGTGGTGTGTACTGGACAGACTGGAGGACCAACACTTTAGCCAGAGCAAATAAATGGACTGGCCGCAATGTAACAGTGATCCAGAAGACAAGTGGCCCAGCCATTTGATCTGGAGATATACCATCCTAGCAGACAACCACAAGGTGGGTCTGTAATTATCTAAATGTTGGTAATTTCTGTGTAATTAAACATAATACTGATTTAATACAGTATCAACAAAATACAGTAGTCTATTTAAATAAAACTTAAACATTGTACTTTGCTGTGGACAACAGGGTCACATAATCTTTTTTAAAAATAACATAAAATCAAAGATTAATTAAATTTTCGTATTCACAAGTATCATGCTGAGTGTTTTGCTTGAACTAACTAGACTAACACAACCCTGTTGCCATAGTGACAACTTCTGTTTATTATGCTGTATGTTTAACAAGCATCACATTTTTCTTGAATTTAATTGCTGGAGGTGTCTGGGCATGAAATCCGGAGAGAAAACTTTACTTGAAATTCTCACCCTTACTGATGATCCAAATCGTCTGATGATCCAAATTTGACGCTTCGGTTTCCTGTTAGCGTTTGTACCCCGTGAGCTCATTCTGCATGCGAACCACACACAGCAAGCTTAGCAGTTTTCACATAGACCTAACGTGCTTAGCTGCATGTTATCGAAAAATATAAATAATATGATCCAGCTATGTTCGGTTTTAGTCTGGGAGACGGAGACAAATTTTCCTGCGTGCTCTGTGGGTGAGGAATCATTTGAGCCGAATCCCGCTGATCGTTCATTTCTTCTGCCAATCTGGAAGCCCAAACGGCTCCGTTTGAGAGCAGCAGAATAATTGAAAAAGGGGGTCATGCAGAGCGTAAGCAGGCCTGACGTGGACTCAAGATGTGCTCTTTCCTCAACCCAAATTCATTTTAATTGTTTCATGGTACAGTGTCACACAGGGCTTTGTAGCCAGCAAGGGCAGCAGATTATCTTCTGTTAAACAGACAGTGGTCATTAAAGGAAAATGTGTGGGGGGGGGGCATCATACACAGTTTACTTATATAGGCATTTTATTATAAATAGAAAGATTATGATTTTAAAATGTTATTTATCGTTGTCTTTTTTATTATTTGACTTGTTTGTTTTGGTTTTTAAATTGTGTTTAAATAACGCCATAAATTTGGTATTTATTGATGTTTACAGATAATAAATTGTCTGTTATGATTTAATGCTTACATAATCAACTTTCCTTTACTTTTACTCATCAAAAATGCATTTTTGTGATTTGTAAAGCATGTTAACAGAAGTTGTTGCAATTACAACACTATATTAATTTACATGTTTTTAGAAAAACATGTACACTACAGGGTCAGTTACATTTTTATTTTATGTATATATATTTTTTTAGCAAGGACATATTAAATCATTTTAAATTAATGCATATTTATTTATTTTTTTATTTATTGTTTTTTGCAATATCCATGGGAAAAATATCATGGTTTCCTCAAAAACATTATATTATATCATAAGAAATGTTTCTTCAATTAGCATATTCGAATGATTTCTTTAGGATCATGTGACACTGAAGACTGAAGTAATGGCTGCCTGAAAATTCAACTTTCACAGGAATGCTGTAACAAATGACAGGTCAGAGGCGAGAGTAGACCCACTAGCAGCTTTATTGGTACAAGGTCAAACAGGCAAATATCAAGCAGGGGTGTCGAGGGCAACGTAGAAAAGGCAGAGTCGAAATCAGAGGCAGAACAATGGGTCAGGGCAGGCGGCAGACAGAGAGGATTACCAGAAAGCAGGCGGGGTCAGAGAGGCAGGCAGCAAACGATCAGGAGAGGGAGTCAACTGTCCAGGTATAACACGGGAAGACAAACTAGGGAAAACGCTCGGAAATGTTAACCAGGGGAAAACAAGACTTCGCAGTGAGTGCATGTGAGAGTGCTGCTTAAATGTGTGTGAGTGAATGAGGTGCAGGTGAGGTGAGACAATCAAGACTAATGAGTGAATGGTGACAGCTGTGTGATTGGTGTAATGGTGGACGGGAATGTGTGTGTGCAGTGCATGATGGGAGATGTAGTCCATGGGTGATGTGCAGTTTGAGTGAGTGGTAACCAGATTCATGACAGAGCCCCCCCCCAAAGAGCGGCTTCCAGACGCTTACACAAAGCATACTCCAGGAGGGTGGTGGAGCGGAGGTGGAACCGGGGGAGGGGACGGAGGGCCAGGTCCATGTGGGGCCAATGAGACAGGAGCCCACCAGGGCGAGGCGGAGGAGACAGCAGAGACGTGAAGTGACACTGGGTAAACTTGTGGCGTGAGGTGACTCTGGCAGGTCAGCGTAGGAGACGTGAGGTGACTCTGGCAGGTCAGCGGAGACGTGAGGTGACTCTGGCAGGTCAGCGGAGACGTGAGGTGACTCTGGCAGGTCAGCGGAGACGTGAGGTGACTCTGGCAGGTCAGCGGAGACGTGAGGTGACTCTGGCAGGTCAGCGGAGACGTGAGGTGACTCTGGCAGGTCAGCGGAGACGTGAGGTGACTCTGGCAGGTCAGCGGAGACGTGAGGTGACTCTGGCAGGTCAGCGGAGACGTGAGGTGACTCTGGCAGGTCAGCGGAGACGTGAGGTGACTCTGGCAGGTCAGCGGAGACGTGAGGTGACTCTGGCAGGTCAGCGGAGACGTGAGGTGACTCTGGCAGGTCAGCGGAGACGTGAGGTGACTCTGGCAGGTCAGCGGAGACGTGAGGTGACTCTGGCAGGTCGGCGGAGACGTGAGGTGACTCTGGCAGGTCGGCGGAGACGTGAGGTGGACTCTGGCAGGTCGGCGGAGACGTGGGGTGACTCTGGCAGGTCGACGGAGACGTGGGGTGACTCTGGCAGGTCGACGGAGACGTGGAGTGACTCTGGCAGGTCGACGGAGACGTGGAGTGACTCTGGCAGGTCGACGGGAGACGTGGAGGGTGACTCTGGCAGGTCGACGGAGACGTGGAGTGACTCTGGCAGGTCGACGGAGACGTGGAGTGACTCTGGCAGGTCGACGGAGATGTGGAGTGACTCTGGCAGGTCAGGGCCCACCAGGGCGGAGCAGACGAGACAGACGCACCACCAGGGCGGAGCAGACGAAACAGACGCCACCAGGGCGGAGCAGACGATACAGACGCCCACCAGGGCGGAGCAGACGTGACAGGCACCCTCCAGGGCGGAGCAGACGAGACAGACGCCCACCAGGGCGGAAGCAGACGAGACAGACGCCCACCAGGGCGGAGCAGACGAGACAGACGCCCACCAGGGCGGAGCAGACGAGACAGACGCCCACCAGGGCGGAGCAGACGAGACAGACGCCCACCAGGGCGGAGCAGACGAGACAGACGCCCACCAGGGCGGAGCAGACAAGACAGGCGCCCTCCAGGGCGGAACAGGCGAGACAGGCGCCCTCCAGGGCGGAACAGGCGAGACAGACGTCCACCAGGGCGGAGCAGACGAGACAGGCGCCCTCCAGGGCGGAGCAGACGAGACAGGAGACCTCCACAACGGAGCAGGTGCCCTCCAGGGCGGAGCAGAGATCCCTGGCCGAGACTGGGACCTAGAGGAGATGGAGACAAAGAGGCAGAGAGAGCATATTTGGTTTCAGGGACCGAGGCAGGGAGTTTAAGCGGCCCATGGTAAATCCGGGGCCTCGGGCAGCCATGATGGATCAGGGGACCTCATGGGCCATGGCGGGTCCGGGGTCCCGTGAGCAATGGAGGGAGCTCCCTCCATGAAAGTTCTTGGTGAACTCCACCACCTCGAGGGGGCACTCTGGAAGGCGCGGAATGCTCGGGTGGCGGGCTCGGAGCTGGCTTCTGACTCTCTTGGGCACTCAGGTGGCTCTGACTCTCTTGGGCGCTTGGTAGATAACTGACGGAACCAGCGGAGACGAAGGAGAGCTGTGGGGGCGGGACAAGCGGCGAAGGTCCGACTCTGGGCGCGAACCACCGGAGATGAATGAGAGCTGGGCGGGACCAGCGGAGACGAAGGAGAGCTGGGCGGGGACCAGCGGAGACGAAGGAAGACTGGGGCGTGACCAGCGGAGACGAAGGGAGAGCTGGGCGGGACCAGCGGAGACGAAGGAGACTGGCGGGACCACGGAGACGAAAGGAGAAGCTGGGCGGGGACCAGCGATACGAAGGAGAGCGGAATCTGTGAGCTCCTGGATCCGGAGCGGCCTCTGGAGCGAACTCTGTGAGCTCCTGGATCGGAGGCGGCCTCTGGAGCGAACTCTGTGAGCTCCTGGATCGGAGCGGCCCCTCTGGAGTGAAACTCTGTGAGCTCCTGGATCGGAGCGGCCTCTGGAGCGAAACTCTGCGAGCTCCTGGATCGGAGCGGCCTCTGGAGCGGACTCTGCGAGCTCCTGGGACGGAGCGGGCTCTGGGGCGGACTCTGCGAGCTCCTGTGGACGGAGCGGGCTCTGGAGCGGACTCTGCGAGCTCCTTGGGACGGGCGGGCTCTGGAGCGGGCTCTGCGAGCTCCTGGGACGGAGCGGCTCTGGAGCGGACTCTGCGAGCTCCTGGGACGGAGCGGGCTCGGAGCGGGACTCTGCGAGCTCCTGGGACGGAGCGGGCTCTGGAGCGGACTCCGCGAGCTCCTGGGACAGAACCGGGCTCTGGAGCGGACTCCGCGAGCTCCTGGGACGGAACGGGCTCTGGAGCGGACTCCGCGAGCTCCTGGGAGCGGAGCGGGCTCTGGAGCGGACTCTGCAAGCTCCTGGGACGGAGCGGGCTCTGGAGCGGACTCTGCAAGCTCCTCCGTGGCACCCACCGTAAAAGGAGAGCCACTCAGCTGTAGTGCGGTATCCATATACTTCTCCAACCTCCAGTTAGGATCATGCAGCGGCATAATTGAATGAAGAGGTTCAGATAAGCCCCCATGGAAAAATACCATTAAGCAGATGTTGTCAATATGAGTCAGGTGTGCCAGTTCGAGGAAGTCCACGACATAGTCCTCAATGGACCTTGTACCCTGGCGGGAGTAACATCAACCTCACTGCTGGATTCATTGTTGGCGAAGTCTTCTGTAACAAATGACAGGTCAGAGGCGAGAGTAGATCCACTAGCAGCTTTATTGGTACAAGGTCAAACAGGCAAATATCAAGCAGGGGTGTCGAGGGCAACGTAGAAAAGGCCGAGTCGAAATCAGAGGCAGAACAATGGGTCAGGGCAGGCGGCGGCAGACAGAGAGATTACCAGAAAGCAGGCGGGGTCAGAGAGGCAGGCAGCAAACGATCAGGAGAGGGAGTCAACAGTCCAGGTATAACACGGGAAGACAAACTAGGGAAACGCTCGGAAATGTTAACCAGGGGAAAACAAGACTTCGCAGTGAGTGCATGTGAGAGTGCTGCTTAAATGTGTGTGAGTGAATGAGGTGCAGGTGAGGTGAGACAATCAAGACTAATGAGTGAATGGTGACAGCTGTGTGATTGGTGTAATGGTGGACGGGAATGTGTGTGTGCAGTGCATGATGGAGATGTAGTCCATGGGTGATGTGCAGTTTGAGTGAGTGGTACCAGATTCATGACAAATGCATTGCATTTCAAAAAATATACAAATTAATTTATTAAAATGAAAAGCACTAAAGTTTCTGTAATTATGACATAAACTCTTACATGACCCATTTTTACTCTTGCTCATCTCGGATTGATACAAATTGCATTTTGTGATTTGTAAAACATGTTAACAGAAGCTATTGTAATTGTCAAGTGTGCCAGGTGTCCAGATGTCCAGCAATGTAGCCTTCTGCGAGTGTTCATCACCCAAAGTAATCTGATTTGCATAATTTTAACCAGCCCCAAAACTATAGGAAGCCCTGCCAAAACAGCTCATGTCTCCTGCCACAGCACCGGCAGCCGGCTGACTGTTTTTACACCCGATAAGTGTCGACAAATTGTGCTGCTTTGCCAGAGAAGCCAATAAGTATGGCTAATCCAATTTTAAAGAGCCCATGGGAAGGTCTGGCTATTAAAAGTATCCAAAATCTAGGCTCTGGCCCCTTACAGTCCATGGCAATTGTGTTTTTGTTTGGCCCCTTGCAGTTCTGGCAAAAGAGATGCGGACCTTAGAGTGTCCGTAGGGAGTAAGAAGCTATGCTAACTAGCCTAATGGGGCTAAGGCTACAGCCGTTAGCTAGCATGTTGTAAATGCATTATGTGTGGTAAAAGGACTGAGGGTTGAGTTTCAAGAGATCGACAAACAGTTTGGAGGGCTCCCATTTTTACTGTCTGTGTAGCCTGCAGTGTTGTAAGCACTTTTCTAGCACATTGCTGACAGGCAAACCACTTCAAAATTACTATTGGAGTTTGCATACGGGGTGGATCCTTCCCTATTCAGACAAAGCTGAAGCAGAGTGAAAATACAAATTATACTCCGCACCCGCTTTACATATAGTACTGTTAAGGTAAAGTCAAATTGATGTGGAGATTTATGAAATCTGTGGCTGATTTATGACTATGAAAATCAGTAAACCAAATCAAGGTTTCTATCATGAGTCAAGTGCACTCACGCTGTTGATACAGTATTTATTCAAACAGCCATTTCCCCCGCAGACCAGCAGAATGTATAATTAATTCTATGGGATTCTAGCCTATAATTTAGTCACTTGAAATTATTTGTATTCTCACTGCAAAAAATTATCTTGCTACAAGAGTGAAATGGGTTCAACATCGCAAAGATAAAATGGGCCTATATTCAAACCCCACTGGATCAATTTTTTACAAGATGCAACTGCTTGTGGAGTTAATTGCATGTAGTTGGTCTGGGTTCGTGGAAGGGTTTTAAAGCCTCTTGACAACAGCGGAGTCTTGTGTAATGGCAGAATAAAATGGCAGCACCATCTATAAATGAACATGTTCTGACAAAATGTCAAATGCATGCACTACTGTTTCAAATGTTTGTGTTGTGTGTGTGTGTGTGTGTGTGTGTGTGTGTGTCTGTGTCTGTGTGTGTGTGTGTGTATGTGTCTGTGTCTGTGTCTGTGTCTGTCTGTGGTGTGTGTGTGTGTGTGGGTGTGTGGGTGTGTGTGGTTGTGTGTGTGTGTGTGTGTGTGTGTGCGTGGTGTGTGTGTGGTGTGTGTGTGTTAAAATAAAGTAAAGTTTTTCATCAGAAAGAATGCATCAATTTATCAATAAAAATATATAATTTCAGATAAATACTGTTCTTTTAAAATTTCCATTTCTAATAAGCGTTGCCGTAAATATAAATTACAGTTGGTTACAAAGAAGATGATTTTTGAGCACCAATTCAGCATAGCACATTAAAGTTGTGTGTGTGTGTGTGTGCGTGTGTGTGTATATGTATGTGATATATATATATATATAATATAATATGTATTACTGCATCACATATAAATTACAGTTTGTTACAAACAGAATGATGATACTATATGATGACAGCAATCCTCATCTCAAATTTTGACTAGTGTTTTTCAATGAAGATCTTTCCCATCAGAGGCAAATTTCAGAAAGATTGTTAATTGACTATTCACACCAATAACCTTAGGCCATTATCGTCTGCTCAACATTACCTTCTGTTGAAATATATTAGCCCTTCTACAAAGAATCGTACAAAAAGGTCTAAATGTGCTGTGCTTTCAAAAGGATCACTGCAGGCAGAAGACATGAGCTGTCAGCGCTGTCCATTCAACCTCAGCTCTTCCCTTATCCTGGAGTTTAAGATGAATGTTTTCTTAGTGGTATTGCAATGTTTATTTTGCACCTTTTTATGTGCCCTTTTAAATGCAGGACACCTGAGCTCAAAAAACTAGTTCTCTCAGTTTCACTGCATAGTAACTGTTGTATTGTTTTACAGCTGTTATTCATGGCTTCTTTTAAGAGCTGCTTCTCTTAAACAAATTCATAGTATGTGATATTGATTTTCTACTTCATGTGTTTCTTTCCCTTTTTTGAATGCGTGTCACCCTGGGTTTTTCAGCTTCAAACCCGTGCGAGGGCAACGATGGAAGAGGCCCTTGCTCCACCTTTGTCTCATTGATTACAACCGCACGGCGTTTGCCATGTCCTCATCTCATGAAGCTTTCTCTCAACAACCGCTCTTGTGTGGGTGAGTATGCAGCTCTGTAACATCCCACACA